>CABFWB010006300.1:5560-34776 GCA_902151455.1 Timema bartmani
AAAAAAAAAAAATTGGACATTTATATTACTGAACGTTCGCTAATATTTTATTAAATAAAATAGCAAGGTATCGGATGTTTAATTTCAAGTTATTTTTAACATCTAGCTACGAATCCTCCTGTACTATGTGGTAAACAGTGAGTTCTAAATTTTACTGGAGAGACATAAACACACAATTTGCAACTGTCAAAAACGTGACGTCCAAGATTATAGTCTGCTAAGTACAAACTGGACAACCCTCCAAATACGGTATCTTTTCTAATTATGTGCAATGGCATACACAGGATTGTGAAGTAAGGGGGGGGAAGGGGGAGGAATGTACCTGCCAACTAGCGGAGGCCATTTTTTAAAAACCCTATATACACCTAGAAGCTTTTTCGGAAGGTTGTTTAATTGGTATTTGTTAACTAGATCAATTATATTTTTACAATTATAAACGTGATAATCTAACAAAATAATATATAAATTGGCTTAAATTAAATTTGGCTAAACCGTCACATTGGGCTACCGTCACAAACATCACTGATTATTTATAATAGGTAAATGTCTAGCTCCTGTGCAACTTTTCTATGAATATACATGTGAAACTGGAAGATTTGGAAGCTGCTGCAATCTTCAAGACTTAGGACACAACCTAGACTACAAGAACATCAATTAGGACTACTAGGGAGGATCAACACAAGGATGTTTTGCACTTGATATATTATTATTATTATTATTATTATTATTACTACTACTATTATCACCGCGTCTTACTACCCATTCGGGTTATACGCACTTACGCTAATGTGTAATGGTAGGGTGATTGTGAGATGAAATGGAGGACCTACAGTTTAACGTGGAATCCGAACCACGGTGGAGGCCTGGCATTCCACACATTCACAAGTTGTGATTAATACACGTCTTGTCAGAGGTGAAGNGGTTATCCCCAAACTACGGTAGTGGGGCTCGAGCCCCCTCGAACCCTCCCGTGGGTACTCTACTGATTATGTGTATGAAATATAAAAATAAATAACCAGAAGATTTCCTTCTTTCTCACGCATTGGAAGGCAGGTGAAAGCTCAAAAAGTTCATCAACAGTAATGTCTATCCGGTTACACAATACAGCAGCCTTTACTAAATGGTGTTTCGTAGAGCCCTGGGGCACAGACAAATATTTTACCCAGGCACTCAACTTCCAGGTTAAAATGGTTGAACTCCTTTTGGCAGCTTGAGTCCTTCAACACTACGATCGCTGTGGTTAGTCCCACAATCACCCAGCGGTGACACCAGTGAATTCCAGTATTGAAGGACTCAAGCAGGCAAAAGAAGCGCAGTTAAACTATTGATCTCTATAATATAACTGGATGGACATATGTGGCTGAAATTTTTGAGCTGTCATCTGCATATCATTGTGTAAGAGAGAAGAAAACTTTTGGATATCTCCTTCTCTCCTACACTCATACAAGGCAAAGTGACATTTTGACATGGTACACTAATTTGATTGAATATATGAGATACATCAATGTGTGATTAGTTATATGAAATAAATATGTTAGTAAAGTCTTTGAAGAGAATAACAAAGCTCGAAACTGGTGAGTTTTTTCTTTAACTAAGTTGATGTAGGCTTCAATGATTTTTGAAGGAAGCTAATTTGGAAGGCTTTATCTAGTACCAGAACCCTACCATATAGTAGTATTTAGGTATGATAAAAGACCTTGTAATAGGAAATTTCTACTTCCATTCTAAATGGCCGTTTATCTTACCAAAATACTAATATATGATAGTATTCTTGTGCGAAATAAAGACTTGCAGATTGGGATTCTTATTAAAATCAGGGTTTAGTAGATACCGAAATTCCTACAAGCCTATAAACTAAATTATGGTTTGAACCTAAGACTTCTACACAAAGTACGTCATTCAAACAAAATATGTAATATAGTTTTTAGCTTAATTGTTTATGTGACTGTTAGACTGCGCCATCTATCCAGGCGCCATGTTTCAAGAACCAGTTATTTCTGCACTGTGCTGCTCTCTTTCGGAGGAGGAAGATGCAGCTTTGCGGCAACATCGCCCCACCTCTTCTTTATAGATCCTGGGTTGACTTTTGACTAGAGTACTTTGTGGAAACTATGCAGTTTTGTGACTTTCAAAATATTGTTTCGGCCTAATGTGTTTTATTTTTAAATTGTATGGTTCTATTTATGTATGTTTATTGCTGAAAGATCCTTCCCTCACAAATCTCTATTATTTTCAATAAACATTTCAATTACAAATAAATGTTTGCTAATGAAAGAACCCTCCTAAAGCGGTGGGCATGGATGCACCTCTACGACAGTACAGATGAGTGAACTCTGTTACCTTTACAAGGTACGTCCCATAGAAACTGTTCAAACAATGCTAAACAAACCGGCACGCTTTTGCGAGTATTTAAGCAAGCTGGTGATGATTAAGGAGAGGGTGTGTTATTATAGGAAGGAATTTGACTGGTCATATTTGTAGACTCTGAAGTAGACGAATAAAAAATGCTTGGGCTTGTTAATTGAAAACTTTCATTTAGTTTTACTGTGTCTTTGTGTAACGTTCCTAATTGAGCTTTGAATAAAATATCATTAATTGCCTTCTCTGCGAACAATCGCTGCCTAGGATGAACATCTTTTAATATATTTTCCCACACTTTGGCAATGTCTAAATACTCATAGTTGACATTTCCTTCTTTTGATGAATTCGCCAAATACTTATACGCGAGGCTTAGTAGCTCATTTTGTTTTGCTTTAGGGCCTTGTATCTTTTGCTTTTTAGAACATAATGTATTGCCATATTCGTAAATTTTCCATACTATTTTATTTTTCTGTTTCCAATAAGAAGTCATGAGTGGATTCAGATCGCAAATGATTTCGGAACGAAACACCAATTTTGGAACTGCGTGGGAGCAATAGACGGTAAACATATTGCCATTAAAAAAACCCCAACAAACTCAGGTACATATTTCTAAAACTAACTTACCTCCTTTGTGGCAACCACTTGCATTGTTGAATACCCAAGATGTCGGTTGGTAAAGTATTCCTCTTTTTCCTAACTTCTTCCTTGTTAGCGTCCAGCTTAAATTTCTGATAGCACTCTAAAAATTTTAATAGTGCCGAATTGCGCTTGTGTTTATTCATGTAATCAGGACGACGAGTGTCCCACAGTTCCGGGAGGGTTTCGTATAATTCTATGAAATTTTGTAATAACTCACGGTCATGGTCTTTGGCATATTTGCCACCTAATAACAGTGTTTCTTCAATTGCACTGTCATCTAGTGATGGGTCGAACCAGCTCGTTGACGTGAGCTAGCTCACATAAGCTCGTTCACTCAAAAGAGTCCATCATATGAGTCATATCGTTCACCGCATGGCTGGCTCGCTCCCAATCCCTTCACCCCTTCACCTCCATAACTTGAGAGCGACCGGTAAATAGTTCTCACAATTCCTGTTCCGAGCGTGCAAATCTGTCCCTTCCCTTTCAACTTATGAACGAATTAACATTTATGTGTACTTATGTATCCGAAGCCTATTGCGTTTGATTATTTAATTTTATTACTTACGCATATTACTTATAATAATTAACCCTAGCATATAGCCTTAAGTGTCTAATCCCCAGAATTATGTCTATTGATGTTAAGAAAAATAATTTAATAGTGTGAGCAGTGCTGCTATATAGTAACGATAGTAAGCAGTTATAGTAGTTTTTTTCGTAGTAATGAACGAAGATCAACAAAAGAGTCGTGAATGACAAACACTCCTGACTCTTTCAAAGAGTAGTGAATGACAAAAACTCCTGACTCTTTCCAGAATGAATGAACGAGAGCGAAAAGAAAGTCGTGAATGACGACAACTCTCTAAGGCTCAGTGAAGAAGGGCAGTTGGAAATAGTGCAGAAGCGATACGTTGATAGCTAAGACTAGCTAATGAAACTACTCTCTCGTTCCTCCGCCTGCAACATTGCTCTAGATGGTGTGGGCCCATGTGATCTTAATGTTTAAAAAAAATCGTTTCTTTCCAAGGTTCAACAGTTTTATTCCACAACTTAAACTAGCGTACAGAGGTGGGCTTGCTCATCCCAAGCGAGCGGTCGTAAGAGTCTCGAGCGTGTCGTGTTCCAGTGACGGACGAGCTTGTCAATACCAGGCTCAGCACCGCTCTCGCGGCGGGAATCGAAACTACTCTCCAGAGCCGCGACAGACCACTGCGCGCCCGATAGAAAGTGGTGGGGAGGACAGCTTGTACGTCACTGCCACACTAAATCAAACCGAACATTGAGCGTAAACGCAAAGCGAGTAGACAAAGATAATGATAGCGTATGAGTGAAAAGAAGAGATGTAAAGAAACGTTAAACTAATGCACGATGTCTCCCTTAAAGTGTCACATGAACACAAAGTAATAATCAGGGGGGAAAGGGGATTTGTGCCTGATGCATCCTTGCGGTAGGGCCTAATATTTAGAGTAATAGGCCTATTTAATTTCATTGATCTAAGTTCTTGATTTAAATGTACAATTGACGTGCATACGTTTATTTTGTACCACGAGAGTCGTTCGTTTACACCTCTCGTTCAAGAGTAGTTCAATTTGAATGACTCGTTCACGAGCGACCCATCACTACTGTCATCTTCATCGTTGCATAGAGTAACGCCTTCAGAAACCTCCTCCATCGTTCGAGCTTTTACTAATACTGATGGAAAAACTGACATTAATACTGATGCAAGCTCTCGCGCGCGGTATTACTTTCAATATCCCCCAACACTCAGTGATACTGATGGTTTTACTTTAAAAAATCTAGATATTCATCAGTACTTCTCATCATTCCATCAGTATTCACCCTACACGGTCAGTAATACTGTCACTATTTCTTAATACTGACAGTATTACTGATCGTGTAGGGTGAAAATCGTTTCTTTCCAAGGTTCAACAGTTTTATTCCACAACTTAAACTAGCGTACAGAGGTGGGCTTGCTCATCCCAAGCGAGCGGTCGTAAGAGTCTCGAGCGTGTCGTGTTCCAGTGACGGACGAGCTTGTCAATACCAGGCTCAGCACCGCTCTCGCGGCGGGAATCGAAACTACTCTCCAGAGCCGCGACAGACCACTGCGCGCCCGATAGAAAGTGGTGGGGAGGACAGCTTGTACGTCACTGCCACACTAAATCAAACCGAACATTGAGCGTAAACGCAAAGCGAGTAGACAAAGATAATGATAGCGTATGAGTGAAAAGAAGAGATGTAAAGAAACGTTAAACTAATGCACGATGTCTCCCTTAAAGTGTCACATGAACACAAAGTAATAATCAGGGGGGAAAGGGGATTTGTGCCTGATGCATCCTTGCGGTAGGGCCTAATATTTAGAGTAATAGGCCTATTTAATTTCATTGATCTAAGTTCTTGATTTAAATGTACAATTGACGTGCATACGTTTATTTTGTACCACGAGAGTCGTTCGTTTACACCTCTCGTTCAAGAGTAGTTCAATTTGAATGACTCGTTCACGAGCGACCCATCACTACTGTCATCTTCATCGTTGCATAGAGTAACGCCTTCAGAAACCTCCTCCATCGTTCGAGCTTTTACTAATACTGATGGAAAAACTGACATTAATACTGATGCAAGCTCTCGCGCGCGGTATTACTTTCAATATCCCCCAACACTCAGTGATACTGATGGTTTTACTTTAAAAAATCTAGATATTCATCAGTACTTCTCATCATTCCATCAGTATTCACCCTACACGGTCAGTAATACTGTCACTATTTCTTAATACTGACAGTATTACTGATCGTGTAGGGTGCCATAAAGAACAATAACAAGTTCTATACAGTCAAAACAATGTTATTCTTTATTTTTTTATTAACAGCCTACAAACAAAATTGGCTTTAGATCACTAAATTACAAAGAACAACATAGTAAAGAATATAACATATAATAATGTAAATAATATATTCAATAACTGATTTTAAAGACAAATGTAAACTTTAAAAACCTATTCCTGTAAAATTGGTATTTTGTACATTTATATCATGTTATGGTTTCCCCCACTGATGGTGGAGCTGTCTATCTATCTATCTATCTTGCTATCAATAAATTAATTAATTCTTATAGATGGACATAAATACAAATGTTCATAATAATTGTAGTAATATTTTTTGCTTACACTTTGATACGTAGCAATTATAAAAATTTCGCAAAATAAGCCCATAAAGATATTTTAATATTGTCATTACAAATAATATTTGACTAAAGATTTGTTGACATTTTTCAATATCTGTGTTTGCTTTCTCACAAGCATTAATAAATGCTTGTTCAAGGTTGAAAAAGCCTAAATCTGTGGTTAACTTTAACAACTCATTTCTTTACTTAAATTAGTCCTAATCCCAACAATTTCAAATATTCTCAATTGTTGTTAAATTCTATATTGTAAAAGGTTACTACGCAAGCGTAATATCAACCAACCATGATGTAGAAAAAAGTTGAATCAAGATTTCAAGTTATTATGGACAACATGTAACTTATGGTTATGTATTTATTTTGAAACGCAGATATACATTGTTATAAAATTAAATGGGGTTCTCAAATAAATAAATCACTCTTTCGTGATTTTGTGATGATAGTAGATCTAAGAAGATTAATTGAATAATTTTGTGTGATTTTACTAAGCTTATCCATGTTTCGCAGTTTGTCGCCATATTGCTTCGGAGCCGGCTTAAAATGTTATTAAGGAATGCATTAAGAATAGTGCGAAAAGCCGAAATAATTATACATCAGAACCCTCAAAGTGAGTATTAAAAGTAAATTTAGTAGTGAAAGCTGGTTGGTGGTTTTGTTTAAGTAATTATAAAAATGCGAAAGGCCGAAAGCAAAAGCAGTTTTATCCATCAATCATACGACAGTTAACGAGTTAAAAACATTTCAATTTGCTATTTATCTCTATTATAAAGATTAATTTTTATTTAATTCATAAGCTAACAAGAATATGTACATAAAATAGCATAATAATTTAATAGCAAATACAAACTTGCCTTGGCATAACCTATAACAAGCTTATGTATAGACTCTAGGATAACATTGTTGCCAAAGCAATACATATATTAGGTACTTATTTGTTTATATCTAAGCAGACTAATGGGTTCTCAAGTTTGATGTTGTAATTTTAAAAATAATGTTCCTACACTTAGCCCAAAAATTAATGTTAGTAGGCCTACATATTAAACTAGGTTATTCTAATTTAATTCTATGACAGTCAATAACCATATCTCAAATTACAGATCAAGAACCAACAAAGCTATAGTATATATTTTACAGTACCTAAGTAGAACTTTTATGAATTTAACATCATTTCATTACTGAGAAAAATTAGGTTAGATCTACACTTTACTTAGTTATATAATCACAAATTATGGCTATGCATGACACGAGATGCACAGGCGCATGATATTAGTGGATTTAGTTTCTTTAAGATTTGTCAACAAAGTGAAACTTATTGTGAATGGGCTATAGCTCTGCTTTTTCAGCCCCAACTTATGAAGTCGAGGTTCAAGTCCTAGCCAAAGGCACTAAATGAAGCTTACCCCCCCGCCCATAATCTTTTCACTCCAAAGGACTAGGTGTATATTTCTTTAAAATCCATTTTCATTTTATGTCCCAAAATTAATGTGAGTGGCAAATTGAATGCAAGTATAACGTCACTAATAATACAATGTTTAAAAAACATTTCTAATTTCAAAGTCAAAATCTCTAAATTTATAGGCGAATTAGGTGGTGGACAGGGCTCCCCTGTAAGGGGGTGTTTGACAATGTGAAATTCTCAATGTTGAAGCCTAGGCTATTCATTAAGCTTAAGTTTTAACCTGAACAGATAGTAGGGCATGATAACAAAATATATATTTATCCCAGACGATTATTAAGTTGAATGGTTTGCTACCTTTTACCAGCCATTGTGTAATGTTTCTTAAAATATACTGGACTCATTTTGTGTCCTTAGATTAGTTGGTGTAAATTGCAATTAGTCAAAACAAGCGGGTGAGACTTGAATAACCAAACATTATTATTTGTTTTAAACTGACCAATATTCTGTTTGGACGACAGTCAACACGAGCTACGTCCGTTTGTTCGCGAGCAACAAAAATGATGGATCGTGCAAGCCACCTCCGAGAAGGTCCGATGAATGTACGACCGGTGCTCCTAGAAGGAGCATCAAAAATTGCAAACCTGAAACCCCACCACCCCCCACGCCTACAAGAGAGTGCAAGAACCCACTACAGGCACCAGTTCCACCAAGGGTAGCTATCTCAAAATACTCGGCAGGAGAATTTAGTACTGATTGTTATTGAGCTGCTGTTCATGCAGGGTTCCTACACATCATGGACAACCTGGGATTTAAAAATATTTCTTCCAGGCCTGGAAATATTAAAGAATATTTCCATTTTTCCAATCTTTACCCGGAATTTTTTAGGTTGTCCTGGAAATTCCTTTGTCCCCCATTTTTTTAAACAGGGCAGTGAATTATTACTGTAAAAATTAAATAACCTTTATTATATATGTAACTAAGAAATAAAAGGTAATTAAATCATAATTAAAATTAACGAATATTTGCAAATGATATATTTATTTTGTGGTATTTAACGTATATTTTCTAAACCAATTGATTATATCTGCACACAACTTATAAACTAACTTAGGCCTATATCTAGAACAGACACAACATCCAGCCTCCCACCGTTAAACTCATCACTGTGAAAGGGGAAACCCACGTTTCACCAATGATTATTTGCAAGTGAGTTTATGTTTTGATTATTTGAATAACTCATTGCATCGTGGAATACATTAAAAAATAATAAATGGTGTGGAAAGGTGCAGATGTAGGGTAGTTAGGAGCCTGCATTAAATAAAAGAAAATATGTAATAATGTGTATTTTGCGAAGATTACATTATACACTTCTCCCGAAGGAATTGTAGAAAATCCTTCAACTATCCTATAAAAATGTTCATGATTTTGGTTAGGAACCCTATCATGGAATAGAAGAGCCTTTTTGATAAAAGTGTACGTTGAGAATGTGAACTCTTTAGTATTGTGAATGTGTGGAATGCCAGGCCTCCACCGTGGTTCAGATCCCACGTTAAACTGTAGGTCCTCCATTTTATCTCACAATCAGCTTACCATTACACATTAGCATAAGTACGTGCAACCCAAACGGGTAGTAAGAAGCGGTGCTAGTAATAAAAATAATAATAATAATAATTTAGTAGGATACACAATTAGATCAATTAATATTAGCTTATTTTTTAAATGCCCTTTCCAGATTTAGAGATAGTTTCATAGTCGGACTGGGTAGCCTAAGCCTCGGTGTGGCGCTTTACAAAATACAAGACGAAACATACCTAAACTCAAGTAGAATGGGCCAGTTTTGTATATGAAACTGGCCCATTCCATTCTGGTCTAGGTAGGTGTCATCTTTTATTTAGTATAGTGCCACACTTGAGGTGTACTCAATCTGATTATTGAACTGGCCCAGAGTCTTGATTAGACAATACTTTTTACACCATATCTCAGGAGTTATAGCTTTGTATTTAAACTATATTCTATGATGTACATATAACAAGCTCTATGTTTATTGGATAAAACCGGGGTTAACACTTTCAGAATTTAGGAAAGGTCAAACTCACTAATTTGGTTTCTTTTGTATTTTTATTTTTTTATACGTTTTACCATAGAGATGAGTGTAATGAGGTTGATTGGATAGAACTAGCTCAAGATATGGATAGGGTGTGATGAGGTGGACTGGATAGAACCAATTCAAGATAGGGATAGGGCATTTTGAGGTGGACTGGATAAAACTAGATCAAGATAGGGATAGGATGTAATGAGGTGGACTGGAAAGACTAGTTCAAGATAGTGATAGGGTGTAATGTGGTGGACTAGATAACTAGCTCAAGATAGGAATAGAGTGTAATGAGGTGGACTGGATAGAACTAGCTAAAGGTAGGAATGGGTGGCGTACTTTTTTAAGTGCTGCAATGAACTTCCTATTACCATAGGGCAAGTAAGTCTGTTCTAGAATTAAGTTAATTTTTAGGCCTGGATTGTATATTGTTTTAATTGGTCGGTTCAGAAAGTGCACGGTAAATACCCTGAATTTATCTAAATGTAAATATTTTGACTCGGAGCATTTCTCTAACACACAAAAATATATTGTGTTAATTTTTTAGGTAGACACAAGAACTAGTGATTGCAAAATACCACCATATCCAGAATGCGAGGCAGGAAGTCGGACTTCAACTCATTCATCGCAAGACTGTGGCAAGTCTCATATGATGAAGGAATGTCCACAGCCAGAATGCCCATACGACGACAGCTCTAGGCAGAAGAAATACACAAAGCATCTCTTTGGAGGAATTCTCTTTCTCCTTGCCAGTTTAGCTGCGGTAAGCTAGCGTTTTTAACATCACATGCATTAGCTCTGATAATGTTTATTTACATAAAACTATCAAAAACTCAGTGTTGACTATACATTTCAAACTTTGTGGTAATTAATATTGTTACTTTAATTATGTTATACATTTTATGATAAATTATATTTTGAAACATATGCAAGTTGATGATTCATGTAGGCCTAGGCTTATGTTTATTTGAAATATATTTAGCAACCTGAACTTATAGTTTACTGGGAAAAAAAAAGCCTTAAAATATTACTTAAATATATATATGTAGACCTTACATGGTCTAAGGGTCAAAGTTCCCGACTACAGATCCAGAAGTCTTGGTTTCGATCCCCTGCGATTCCAGATTTTTCTGTGAAACCGTTGGTCTGGAATCAGATCAAACTCAGCCTTGTGAGAACATATGAGTAAATTGAATAAAGAAGTAGTGGCTCTGGTCCAAAAAACTGAGATTGATGGCTAGAAGATTCGTTGTGCTGACTATATGACACCCTCCATTTAAAAATGTTGGCACTATCTTCGCCAACATACGGCAGCCGCTCAGTCAGTATAAATTGTTAGTGGGCTGACATGGTGGAGTTTTTGTTTTGTTTTTTGCATAGTTAATATAGCACAATTTACATTTTTTATGGGACTTTGGCAGCTCTGTGATTAATCATTTCCTATATGCAGTATTGTCATGGAACTTCATTAATTATGTGATTTAAAGTGGGGATATTTAAAAGTAATCTCAAGAATTTTGAGATAATGCTTGTTGTCTATTCTAGTATTTGAAAAAAAAAATTTTTTTCAGGTCTATTATATTGGATTGCATAAGAGAAGAGAAAAATCTCCACCCTCCGTGGTGAAAATTCCTGCCAAGAAACAAAGTAAGCATCATGAGCATTTTGACTTTTTTTTTTTAGGTTTTGTCCACCTATTCTACGCATTTATTATAAGGGAATATAAATATTTAAATGATGACTAAATCAAGAGGTGAAGTCCACCTTTTCAATTTGAAGCAAACTCGAATGGATTATTTGAAATTTTCTTGAAGCTGAATTGAACCTCAAAGTTATAGGCTTGAAAAAATATTATATTGTGGTTATTTATATATAAACTTTGTGCAATAAAATCACTTGGAAAATATTTTACTATGCACTTTTTTGTAATATTTTATTCTAATCTGATAAATCAAGTTATTGTCACAACTTACAATTCACTTACCTCAAATAACATCTCAGTGGTCAAGCCTGAATTTTTTTCGAAGCGAAGTCGAAGCTGGTCTTTGTTTCGAAGTACAGTTGAAGTCTTAAAGCTTCACACACCCCTAACTAATACTTCTCAAACAAAATTAATTTTAATTTTTTGCTTAAAGATTTCACACAAACTATTACTTTCTTAGTTGTGGTTATAAATCACAAATACATTCTAGATCAGTGGTATTTGACCTTTTTTGTTGGAACACTCCCAGATATAATTTATCTTCAACTTTGTGCCCCCAAAGTTGTTGGTGCATAATGCATTTATATATATATGACAACATCTATTGCAAACTATCTATGTTCATTATTCATGTATGTTATCTATCCACCTTTCCTGTATCTTCTTCCAAATATATATTATAAACTATCTATGTTCCAATTCTCACTGTAAAAACTTTGTTCATCATCTAGGAAAGCTACTAAATCTACTTTCATGTTTTTATGTATCAGCTGTCACTTTAAACCCATTCCTTGGCGCGTGTGTAGCACAGCTATTTGTGTGGATCTGGTAGCCATTTTACCACTCATATACTATTAACTGAAAATATTTTCATTACTCATTTATTACTATATTCATGGTGATCTTATAACATTGAGCTTGTAGCTCCATCTATCAGCTTCAATATGAAGTATGCTATATTAAATTTAATGAAACATCCGAATTTGTGTGATCATAACTTTTTTCACAAAGCATATCCTTATCTTAAAAATTAAAATTTTTGTTTATGGTTTCTTCATACAGAAATTCTTTATTTATATATTGGATGGACACATATTACTCTATCGATCTCAAACTCTAAACTTGATGCTTTTATTCAAACTCTACTTAGCGTGAAAAATACATAATTGGACACCCATTAATAGTAATAAAAGAGTAAAATTTTAACAATTCTGCCCACTAAAAATATGTTTTATTATTTCTAAAGGGCTTTTTTTTTTATGAACATTGGGATGTAAAATTTCCCTTTTTTACTGTTTTGTTTACGTGTTAACAGAGAAAATTCGGAGGATTCCAAGGATTCCTCTCGTTTCTGCCGATATTCCAAACGAAATACCGTATTTGTTGATTGGAGGTGGAACAGCCTCGTTTTCTGCCTTCAGAGCCATCAAATCTATCGACCCTACAGCTAAGGTTGGCATTACACAACACAAAGTGAACATTCATCTCTGATTTTTAAGGACTATCCCTTAATGAATACTTATATCTCAGATTGATTTTGTCCTCTTTTTTTTTTCATTAATTAAATTAAAGTAATCTGAAATTTACATGAATCGAATAAAAAATGTTTTGGTAAAGTCAGTTTTTAAAGTTTAATTATAATAGCTGACAACAGGTGCACTTAATAATATCCAGCGACGGCTATTTCTCATGCATTCCAACTTTTTCTTAACCTTTGTCTCTAATTGTGCTTACTCTTCTCTTTGAAAATACTGTGGCTAGTCCCATTTGTTTTTGGTAGGTTCTAGTAATTACAAATGATGGTTTTTACCCTTACATGAGACCACCACTATCCAAGGAAATGTGGTTTAACGAAGATCCAGGCTCCACTAAGCAACTTCATTTCAAACAGTGGAACGGCACAGAGCGGAGGTAGGCCAACGTTCTGAAAGGATATTAAAAGTAAAATAATATTAATATAATGTTACCAACGTTAACAGTTTGCATATACCATAGCTTACTTTTAATTTTATTTTACTAAACATGATTTGTCTCTAAATTAATTTTTTTAGTAACTTATTTATTAACTGCACAATTTAATCTAATCTATCATAGATATAGCACCCCGACAGGGCCTTAATGGCCGATTATTACCTAATTTAGGACAAACAAACTAAAGTGAGAAACATTTATAGATAATATTGCTTAGTACCTTTAATAAAATTAAATATTCTAAGAGAAAAGTGTTATAATGCATTATTAAAGCAATCGTGTCTTGTCTAGCATATTTTATGAACCAGAAGACTTCTATGCCCAGTGCAAGGGCCTGAAGGAACAGGCTAACGGCGGTGTAGCAGTGGCTCGTGGCTGGAGCATCAAGAAACTAGATGTTTATGAAAGGAAGGCCTATTTGGATGATGGCTATGAAATTCATTATGACAAATGTCTTCTCGCTACAGGTACTGTAAAGTAATGGCCAACTCTTGTGTCACTTTTCACTATCGTTCATTTTTTCTAATTCATTGATTAAATGTGTGTGAAACTTTCTAGCTCAAGATAGGAATAGTTGGTGCACTTTTGTAAGTGTGGCAATGAACTTTCAAGTTCCTGATACCATAGCATAGGTAATCCCTCTTTCCTGTTCCTTCTAGCTTATATCCTGAGTTTTTCCTTTATGTTATTCGTTTCTTTTACACCTTCCTGTCTATGTGTCCTATCATTCTCTACCAATTTACTTTTTTTTCTCCCTTTTGTGGTTTTTTGGGGGTTTCCTCTCTCAGAAAGATGTGTTCCGCGTTTCACACTCCCTCCTGATGAGTTCCGATAAAATGAAACCTAGGTCGAGGGATTGAGCTGTTATGATCGATTTTCTTTTAAGAGGCAGCCATTACCTCTTTGTCCATTGTTAGCAATGTAAAGTGTGAACTGTATTCTTCTTTACATTTAAACAGCCATATTGTGTTCATTCCCTTTAATATGTGTCCATCCACCTTTCCTGTACCTTCTTCAAAGTATAACAACCTTATATAACATTGAGTAAGTTGTTGAATCTTTATTAATCTTATGAAAGTACTTGAGCCATTAATTTAGAAATATATGGTACTTCACCTGAAAGATACATATTTTTTGTAAAAAAAAATTCTGTACACATTAAATTTGGTGAAGGGGAAGGCGAAAAGATGGTGTTAAGACAAGTAAAACTATAAATCTTACACATTTCAAAGTTTGAAACTGGTTTAAATCAAAAGGCATCATTGTTATGTTGTTGTTTTTCAACAGGTTCTACTCCACGCAATTTGGATCTATTTGAAAATGCACCAAGCAATATCAGGGAAAAAGTGATAACCTACAGAGGAATCTACGACTTTGAAGAGATTGATGAAGTGATAAAAGATGGAGCCAAATCCATTGTAGTCATTGGTGGAGGTTTCCTTGGTAGTGAACTTGCTTGCGCTTTAGCTAGAAGAGGTTAGTCTTCAAAAACCCTTCCTTGACTATCATTTTCACAATGTAATCACACCCATTTGAAGTTTGGCATGATGGCTATTTCTACAAAGATAGTTAAACATACAAAATTTCATAATTTTCTCTTCTTTAGTTTTTGAGTTATACAGTTAGAAATAAGATAGAGAAATGGAATGAAAAACATTTTATAGGGTTTTTATTAGGCTTTAAAATGATGTATCACATGCTCACATTAGGGCATTTTAAAAGTTCAAGGTCATCAACTCAAAAATTTTGATTTTTATTTCTAAAACAACATGTGTTTTAAAATTTTTTAAAAAAATCACACTTTTTCACTCTTATCTTACAGGTATGCATGCCAAATTTCAACTTGAAATCTTGATGGGATCAATTTTGAATTAATTCTTAATAACATTAGGATCACCAAAATAGTACCATAAATTAGACAAAATCAAGAAATGTTTATCAGATAAAATTCTAGTGAAAACCCCTAAAAATGACATTGATGAAGAGAAGCAAACAGAATCTGAAATATTGGCACAACTAAAAGAAAAATTTCAACAAGTAGAAAATACAAGTGGTAAGATTACAATTTTGACATTGTTATCAAAGAGCTGGTCATGCAAGAAAATCGAAACCCAGTTTAATCTTAGCAATAGAATGGCAAGGAAAGTAAAAAACTGGTTAAAGAACAGGGGATTTTATCTTCACCTAATCCAAAGCATGGTAAAGTGTTAAATCAGTCAGTTATTCTAAAAGTAGAACATTTTTACAATAGTGATGAAATAAGTCGTCTTATGCTAGGAAAAAAAGATTTCATTTCTGTAAAAAAAAAGTTATAGATATCGTCAACATTAGCAAAAGAGATTAATTTTAGGGAATCTAAAGGAAATTTATGAGCTTTTTAAAAGCAAATATCCTGTAGAAAAAATAGGATTTTCAAAATTTACCGGATCTCTGTCCTAAAAACTGCATCCTAGCTGGTGGAAGTGGTACACATTCTGTTTGTGTTTGTATAACACATCAGAATGTAAAGCTAATGATTAGTGGAGCATATTTTAAAAACACAGTATTAGACGATGGAACTTCAATAGATGACTACAAATCATGTCTAGCTAAAATAATGTGTAATGTACCACTGCCAAAATGTTACCTCAATCAATGTACCTCTTGCCCAGGAACAGACTATTTGAAAGAACAGTTGAGTGAAAAAATGGAAGAGGAAATGATTGAGCAAATAACTTATAAACAATAGGTATCTGTTGACAGGTGTAGTTTAGACACATTCACAAAAGGTACAGAAGATTTTTTAGGTGTAGTTTAGACACATTCACAAAAGGTACAGAAAGATTTTTTAGGTGTATTTCTTGAACAACTTGTCATTTTATAAAAATATTCATTTATAGCTTAAAAAAAATCGGCCCATTTTTCTTATTTGAAAGAGAATATAAGAGAATGAAACTTTTATAGCCTTTGATTTTGCAGAAAATTATACTTTTGTACTCCAAGATGAAGCTCAATCATATCATTGAAATAATGATGACGTTACACTGTTTCCTGTTGCAGTCTACTTCAAAGATTCTGATGGACTAAAGTTAAAAAAAATTGTATTTATTTAAGAGAATCTCAAGCATGACACAATAGCAGTGCATTTATTTAAGAAAAAGCTCATTGCATACCTATGTTCAGACGTCATTCCATCTTTGGCAAAGGTCTATTACTTCTCTGATGGCTCTGCTGCCCAATTCAAAAACAGGAAAAACTTTTCTAATCTATGCCATCACAATGAAGATTTTAGATTAAGTGCAGAGTGGCATTTCTATGCAACAGCTCATGGTAAAGGATTCTGTGATGGTCTAGGAGGTATTGTAAAGAGACTTGCAGCTAGAGCAAGTCTCCAACAACCTTATGAAGATCAAATCATGACACCACCTCAATTATTTATCTGGAGCCAATCAAACATACCATCAATTCATTTCTTTTATTGTACAAATGAAGAACATTGTGATGAATATAAGTTACTTGAGAAACGTTTCCTTGAGACAAAACCTGTTCCTGGAACACAAAAACTACATTGTTTTATGCGTGTATCAATAAACTGTGTAGAAGCAAAAGTGTATTCACTTTGTGACAAAACACTTAAATATTATTTAACTGGTAATGAAAGTGCACATCGATTGGCAATGGAGGCAATAACAGGATTTGTTACATGTGAATACGATAACCAATGGTGGCTGTCTCATGTTTTAACTGTAAATTTTCAAAGTGAACAAGTAATACTAAACATTCCTCCACCCGGCTGGAACTGAACCATCTTTTATCTTCCCACCAAGACCAGACACACTCTCTGTTTCTGTCAAACAAATTTTAACAAAAGTTGAACCAACAACCACAACTGGCCGGACCTACACTCTGTCTAAAGAAGAAATGAAATTTGCAAATAATCCTTTGAAGAAAAATATTCATTCAAAGTGACTTTTACACAAGAATATAAAACATAAGCTGTTTTTTTAAAAATATTATATTGTTTTATATTTGTATTATCTTGTTTGTGGTATGTATTTAATTGTGTTGTAACTGTTACCATCTTAAATGCCAAAGGCCTATTTAAGACAAGACATATGAATGTTTTATAGGTTTTAGTGAGTTTTTATTGCTACTTTTAAAAAAATACTTTATTGAAATCTATGTAAGCTACTAAACACAAATTCATTTTGGTGAATTTACTAATTATATATGCCTATTTTAATTTATTTTTTATGAAAGCCTCTATCACGGTATTATTTTGGTGACCCTAATATTATTAAAAATTAATTTAAATGTGATCCCATGTTGAAATTTGGCATGCATACCTTTGAGATATAAATGAAAAATTGTCATTTTAAAGCCCAATAAAAACCTTACAAAATGGTTTTATTTCATTTCTATATCTTATTTCTAACTGAAGAAATTAAATAAAACATGATGGACGGTGAAGCTCAAAACGCTCTTTTTTTTATTTTTTAGCTCAAAAACTAAATAAGAAAAAATTATGAAATTTTAGATTTTTAAATGTCTTTGTAGAAATAGAAAGCATGCCAAATGTTATTAAAATCTAAGAGGGTCGGGTCCAAAAGTGGATAAAATTTGGATCACTTGACATGGAATGGCCCTTCACACAAAATGTATCCATGCATGAATAATTCATTGTTATGTTTGTATCTTTTGATGAAGATATGATCCAAACATCAGTTGATCTAGTATTTTTACTATAATAGTCCTTTTTACTATCATATACTCAATATGCATAGGAAGAAAAACCCAAATGCGTGTACACCAGATCTATCGCGAGTCGGGCAACATGGCCAAGATCCTGCCCGAATACCTCAGCCAGTGGACCACGGAGAGAGTGAAGGACGAGGGGGTGAATGTTATCAACAACACAGAGGTGGAGGATGTCAACATTGAGAGGAACACACTCATACTCACGCTCAACAACGGGGAAAAGGTAGGTACAACTACAAGATAAAGTCCTGCCAAAACTTGGATTTTTAGTAATCAGTGTGATTAGGGGAAGAGAGTTGCAAGTCATCTTCATGACCTGTTTCCAGCCTGTGGTAGTGTCAGTTTCTTCTCTTCTTACTTGCACACTTTCTGTTATCTGCCCCTCCCATCTCTTTCTTAGTTTCCCTAGCAGTCTTTTTCCTACATACTTCATCTTTATAATTCCCTTTGGGACTCCTTCCTTTTCCATTCTCATTACATGTCCATACCATCTCACTAGGCCTTTGTGTAAATAACGTTTTGACTACAGGACATTTTCACTTTATAGGAATGGGAGGAGAAAAATTTTGAAAACAATTTTCCACTTTAGGCTTAGATTGCTTTTTCAGATTTATTAGTTTAGTCCAAACTTAGTCCTCCCATTAATTCTAGTAAAATATATATATATAAAATTAGAAGGTTATGGCAATTTGATCAGAAAGAAATCAAATTTGTAGTTTCACATAAGTTAAATGTACGAGTATATGTAAAAAAAACACGTTTGAAATGTTTCAGGAAAAGGTACAAAAAATACAATTTGATTGCAGTTATAGGTTTGAAGGATACATTTTAGTACTGGACCAATGACGCTTATGGCAAAATCGGTAGGACGATGATTGGCATTTTGCTCACCGATTCTTAAAACAGGGTAATAATTTTACCCACTGAGTTTAAGGAACATCCAATTTTCCATCCCCCCCCCCAGTTCGGGATCTCGCGCAGATCTACATTTCACCCTTGCTTCCTCTACTATCTCATGTACCCCCTCTAGTACAACTCTAGCCTGAACAACTACATTTCTAATACTATTCACAGATTTATCTGATTGCCAAACCCTTCCTTCACCTCTGACAAGATGTGTATTAATCACAGCTTGTGAATGTGAGGAATGCCAGGCCTCCACCGTGGTTCGGATTCAACGTTAAACTGTAGGTCCTCCATTTCATCTCACAATCACCCTACCATTACACATTAGTTTAAGTGCGTATAACCCGAACAGGTAGTAAGACGCGGTGATGTTAATAATAATAATAATAATAATAATAATTTTTATTATTTCTCTGGTGACCGCTAACTTGCTTCTCTAAAACCGCATTACAATCGCCTCAACCTTCCTTGGTTCTCTTGTATCTTATGTTCAGGTTTATGACACATTATGTACAGTAGGATTTTGGTAGGAAGAACTTTTGAGAAAATACACTTTTTTTGTGGCCAAAATTGACATTTTACAATTGTATTGTGCTATTTTTTTTTATAGGTATTGATAATATCTGTCAAAAATGACACCTGTGCATCAGATGACTTAATATTTGACTGTATGAATATGTGAAACTGTGTCTAGTAACTTTTATAGCTGTCAGATAAAGTTATTCCTGTGAAAATTTGATTATAACTATGTGTACGAAGTAAATCCTAGATAGCACTGCTTGCACTTTATTACAATTTACTATTGTTTTTTTTTAAATTCGTGCAACACATTATTTCAAATGCAAATTAATTTCCTCAAACCCGCTTCGTTGGCCATATGGGTAAGGTGTTACTCTCGCAATAGACTATACTGCCAATGACGGGGAGATCGGGGCTTGATCCTGGTCAGGTGTACTGAGGGTGGTTTTTCCCTAAATAGTTTTCCATCTTCCTGCACACAAATATGAGTACACTTCCTCTAAATTCAACCTTGAGAATCCCTAAAACGTTAACATAATTAGTACATATACTTATAACCCGAACAGGTAGGAAGACGCAGTGCTGAAAACAATCCTCAATATTTCATGTCTCGTGTGTGTTTGTTTTGTCAGGTTAAGGCCCAGCAGGTGATTGTGGCGATTGGAGTGGACCCCAATACAGAACTGGCTGAGGAATCGGGGCTTGAAATAGATGAAGACTTTGGAGGCTATTTGGTCAATGCTGAACTCATGGCACGCTCCCACCTATGGATTGTAAGTGGAGCCTATGTTACAGAGTATTTCTTATCGCTCCTGGTTAAGGCCACATGTGCGTACACTGTTTATGTTAATGGTATTATAGCAGTGTGCAAGTAGACTTTTCATTTCCAGTCGAGTTTAATTCTAGTTTGAGTAATAGAGAGCAATATTTGTTTGGGAAATATTTCAAGTTTTCAAGTTGTTTTTTTTATTAGATACATGACCGCCTCTTTAGTATAGTGTTTAGAGTTCCTGGCTGGAAGTCCCGAGTTCAGTCCCCGGCATCTCCAAAATTTATATGTGAAGCATTGGGTCTGGAAAGGGGTCAAACTCAACATCGTGAGGACAAATTAGTAGCTACTTGAATAAAGAAGTAGCAGCTATGGTTTATGGCCGGTGGGCTCGTGCTGACCACATGACACCCTCTATCTGTAAATGTTGGCACTATCATCGCTAACAACAGTGGCCGCTCAGTCTATATAGCTCGCTTGCGGCCTCACACCATGGAATTAAATGCATAAGTCATAAACACAAGCATGAATTTTTAAGTAGGGGGTGTAGGAAATTCGAGAAAAGGCCATTGTTTTTGCTATTTTTATGGCAAAACATTCATTTGGTCAAAATAAATAAAATATTGCTCCAGTATAAACATAAAGTTTAATTTTCTTCACATGGTGATATCAACAGTGGTTGAATATCTGTCATGAGTATAGCAGCATTAGATGACAAACTTTCTAAATGAAGAGAAAAAGTTTTCATTAAATTCCAGGACACCCTTGACAGATATTCAAGCCTTTTAGGTCACCACGTGAAGAAAATTTTACCATATGTTTCTACTGGAACAATATTTGATTATTTTTTTTACCAAAAAAATGTTTTGATAAATCAATTTCGATAAAACACACAAATACATTGGAGGACTATCTTTCATTGTCACAGACAGATTCGTCAGGTCAAAGGAGAAGACTGATCTTCTTGTTTGGATTTCAAGGTTGACTGTCAACAGCTGATTGTTTTTCAGTTATGATTGCAATCACCTCTATAGATGAAAGCACTTAGATTAAATAGATAGCTATAAAACTAAAAGTTTTGAATTATTATTATTGTCATTATTTCATATAATTTTACTTTACTTTCATTACCGTTTCCAGCCTGTGGTCCAGGCCAGTTTTTTTTATTCAAACCATAGATTTTTCCAGTACCGGCTTGCTAAGCCTGTCGTAGCTTCATATACCTTATAATCTAACTTAAGACTAGGGCAGGCACAGCTTCCAGTCCACGGCCTTAATTCATCACTGAAAGGGTCAACCCACATTTCACCAATGATAAATTTTTCGGCCATGCCGGGAATCCAACCCAGGACCCTTAGCTCAGTAGACAGATACGCTATCAACTGAGCTAAGGCGTCGGATTATATCATATCATTATTATATTATTATAATTATTATTGCAACATTGAAAAATAATACATGTGCTGGTAGGTAGGTAGGAAGGAGAGAAATTGGGTTAAGTTAAGAGGCTTGTCTGGATTTGGTGATATATTGATGGGCCAGTTCCCATATCTTTAGTTGTGAAGGGTTCCAAATTCTTCATTGAGATATTTAAGCACCATGGTAGTGTAACACTGATAAAAAGTTTAGACTATGGGTTTCAGCGTGTTTCATGTTAGTGACCATTCATTCTCATTCTTAGTGTTTCTGGTGTGAGACCAATTATTTTGCTTAGTATTGGTTGATTTCCAATTGGTAAATGAGATTTTCATCATCACACATATGGTGGCCTTTTAAAGGGTAATTTATTTTAGTTGAGCTATGAATCAAGAACTCATTGTAATTACATTTTTCAAGTTTTGTAAAAAATTTCGAATTCACCCAACTACTAAAACTTGAATCTTCAAGTACTCGCATATTCTGTATTGTGAATTGTATGTCTTCAGGCAGGGGATTGTACGTGTTTCTACGATACTCAGTTGGGAAGACGACGCGTGGAACATCACGACCACGCGGTGGTGTCTGGTCGCCTTGCTGGGGAGAACATGACAGGAGCAGGTATTCAAAGACTGTAAAGTTGGAACACTTGGAAGTTTTTAATTCCTAGGCAAAATTTTAACTATAGACAGGAAATTACTTAGCATAACTCTGCCTCAAAAAAAGTTACTACACTTTTTTTCATGCGTTTCTAATTGATAGAAATGTGCAAATTTTTTTTTAAATGTGACATTTTAAACATGCAATGCAGAATTGAAGCTGAAGCTCTAAAGTTTTTGTTACATAATATTACTTTTATATTTAAATTATCCTCTAATTGCAGGTAAAGAGGAAAATAAAAGCGCACCATTCTCACATATAAGAATTTATTTATGGTTATATTATTTTATAGATGATTTAATTATCTGGTGTTAAAATACTGTTTAAAAGCCATTCAAAAAATTATTAGTTTATGATGAAATATGTCAATTTTGTGAGACATCTCGTATTTGTTCATAATATATCAAAGTTGTTTTCTTCCTTCAAATGGTTTCGAAGATGCAAAGGTTATTGTAGGCGTTGAAGTCAAAGCAAAAGAGATTTGACCTTCAACTTTGACATTTCAAAGGTTGGTACACCCATATTAGTTTGTAATAACTATTATACTTATTATAATTATTGTATTTTTTATGTCTAGGCAAGCCATACTGGCACCAATCCATGTTCTGGTCGGACCTGGGACCAGATGTTGGTTATGAAGCCATCGGCATTGTGGATGCTGCCCTTCCAACTGTCGGGGTGTTTGCCAAGGCCACAGACAAGGATACCCCTAAAGCTGTGGTGACGGCCACTGATGAGGGAAACAGGGCGAAAATGGAAGCAGTGAGTTTTAAAAGTAGCTTCAAGCAGTATTATAAACTATTATTGAATCATGAGTGATGGTGAAACACTATTTAAATTTTTTACCTATTGATTTCCTTCATTTCCAGAAAGCACCACCAGTTCAGCCCGCTAAAAAGCCACCAACGGCACCAAAGGATGGTGAAGATTACGGGAAGGGTGTGATATTTTATCTACGAGATGACATTGTAGTCGGGATTGTCTTGTGGAATGTATTCAACCGTATGTCAGTGGCGCGACAGGTTGGTTTGCCATTTTATATTGTATTGCCACATTTATGAATCTCAGCATTTACCCACACAGAAACAGTTTTATTTTTCATTTTATCCAAACTTTTTGTTTTTTTTAGATTGCAATCAAAAATGTTTTTACAGTTATTTGGAATAGAGCACTAGGCTAAATCATGGTTTGAATTAGGAGGGATAGCCAGCACACTTATCTTGGTGATATTGGAGTGGAAATTGTTTAGATAGACCTGACCCGATGAAGCTGTCTGTGACAGTGAAAGCTTGTCCTTAAAAATGTGTTTGTATGGTTTTTAGTGTTCTATCTAAACAATTTCTACTCCATTATCACCAAGGTAAGTGTGCTGGCTATCTCTCCTAATTTAAACCAAATGTTTTTACATTATTTTTCAACAATTTAACACCCATAGTTCTGTCAATAGCTGTAAGTTGTAGTAAAAATTGTATGACAATGTTTTGCTAGAATATTCAAGAGCTATAGTTATCAATATTATGTTTTATTTGTTAATATATATTTTCCAGGTATTGAAGGATGGTAAGAAGTACAAAGATTTGAACGAAGTGGCCAAGCTCTTCAACATACATGAAGAATAAAGTTGTGACCTCAGTAGTGATACAAAGTATTGAACATTCTTGTTTCATAGACTGCAATTGTAAATTATTTTGTTATTTTTCAATTATTTTCTATGTAAGAAATGTATTAGAGTTAAAATAATTAATTGTTCACATGTTTGGAAGCTCAATAAAAATTTCCCACTTTAGTATTATTTGTTGATAACTTTATGTATGAAAAAAGTGCATTGAGCAAAAACATTTAGTAATAAATAAAATTATAGAATATTAGGAAAATGGTAAAGCACAAATAAAAGTAAAAACACTGACACATATTTACACACACTTCAATATTTCGATGCTGTAAATATGTGTCAGTGTTTTTACTTTTATTTGTGGAAGATGCTATAATGGCATCGAATTATTGAAGTTTGTGTAAATATGTGTCAGTGTTTTTAATTTTATTTGTACTCTACCATTTTCCTAATATTCTATCATTTTATTTATTACTAATTGTTGATAACTTTGTGTTTTCAAATATTTTCAACACATTACCGATATCATTGGTTTATGTGTGAGCAACTTTAGGTTTATTTACTTGAGGGTTTAAGCCTTAGTAACAATAATCATAGGTGTGCCACAAGGGAGCCTAAAACCCTCCCTAAACCTATGTGCGTTTCTAAACTGATTATATGTATGAAGGTCGACCTCAACGGTCTTGAAGTAAAGTGCTTGCCTCAGGGTCCATGTTCGTAAGTTCAAGCCCAGCCGGTTGTCGATTGTGACTTGTGAAAAACCTGTAAGGTATGTGAAAATACCTTTCCCAGCAAAATTTGTAAGCTCTTTTGCTCTCGCTCATAGAAATTCTTATGTGCTGATATAATGGGTTGGTTCGGAAAGTGCATGTCAACTACTTCAAATAGATAAAAACTATATATATATATATATGTATGTATGAAATAAAGAGCATCAAGCAAAATAGAATATGTAATTAAATAACTATAATAGAATATTAGAAAAATGGCACAAATTTGCAATCATTTTAAATATTTCGATACTTTTATGTCATCTGCCCCAGGAAGTAGTATTTATAAGTTGTTAGGAAACTTCATAAAAAAAAAAAAATCTGCATATTAAAACTAGTAGCAAAAAAACTTTAAAATTTTACTTAGCATAGTGTCTTATTACTCATTTGAGTTGTATGCTAACAGTGTACCAATTAGATTAATGGGTTAGAGATGAAGGTTGAGTTTAGAGGAAGTGTACCCACATTTGTGTAGAGTGGGGGAAACCATTTAGGAAATAACACACGACTAGGATCGAACCACAATCTATGTCATCGGCAGTCTAGTCTTATTATGAGAGTAGCACCTTAGACCATGTGGCCACCAAAGTGGGTATTCAAATTAACTTGTGTGTGGATTTTAACTTCAGTTTATTTAAATACTCACATTTTTTGTGTCAAATATGAGTGCAAAGTTTGATCCTACTCAGTTTTTGATGCCTTTGTATCATTGATTTATGATTATCATGGTTAGTAGAAGCACTAAAATTATGTAATTAAAAAAAAATATAATGGTGCAAAGGCATCTTTCAGCTTTATATTGGATAAAATCAGAGGGTAGTGAAATAAATCTAAAAAAAAAGGGGGGGGGGGCAAATTTACACCCTATGGCTGTAATGACACAAATCAGCTTATTAGAAGAAGAAGAAGCATAAATTAAGCATTGTTGCTGACTCAAATTCAAAACATTTTCTTTTTTTTAAATTGTCTTATTCTTTTTATATTAATTTTTTCACATATTTTCTTCTGACCAGGTCAAAATCACCCACTCAATCAAACATTCAAACTGCAACAATCTGGTATGCTTGGTTAACATAGAGAATACAGATAATTGTTGACAAAGGATGGTTATTTTATTGTGTTCAAATAATTGGTCTTCAGCCTTGTACATAGATATAGGTCTGCTATACAATCAATACAAATACACACTAGTGACACGGCACAAAGAAGTTTCATTCGATTTTGATACTCAACTCCGAGGGAGTTTTCATTTTTGACATAGAAACTTCCACCATATGCTTCCCTTAGGTTCAAAAAGAATCGATTATAATTTATAATAGTTTGTATTGTACCCAGGGTCGTTTTACAAAGGACTTTACTAAATTTAACATTATATTTCCCTTTGTTCACATTTAGATTGCATTAATTCTGACGTTTACTGTTGTAGATTAAAGGTATATTAAAGTGATAAATCGAGTTGAATTTGTGTACGAGCAGAACTTTTTTTTTATATTGTCTATAGGCAGATTGTGAACAGCTTTTGATTTTGACGTGTGACATTGGCAGCCCTTCACGAAGGCAGCTGCCGATTTTAAAGAGGTGTGAGCGCTTATAGGGATTTGCGAGCCAAAAAAATAACGAACAAAACAACAGACAATCGAAACGAAGTAATGGATGAAGCGTAAGTGAAAATTATTGTTTACATGTAAACAATAACAATAAATACCTGTTCTTTGGTAATGCAGCGTTTTACATTTATACGTAGTGTGCGTTACGTCACCGTGAGTGGAATGAATAAAGTTTTTCGGTGACTCAAAACGTTCGAGGAAACATAAATTTTAAACGCAATGTCGAGAGACACTTGCTGCGTGTTTGGTGGGGTTTTTGGGGCTTGTGCTATCATTGTAAGGAGGTTTAATACCCTTTGGCGAGTAATTATGTTCGTGTTTTGTTCGGGAAACTAGTGACATGACGAAAATATTACCGATTAGTGATTTAAATCGTCTTGTTAAGTTTTGTTTTTTCTCGTGGCTGCCCGAATACATTCCTTTATTATACCTATTATGAAGGTCACCGTATGTTTTGGTTCTGTTCGGGTTGTCGTGCCTTGTGGAATCGGAGATATTTTGGTAAGAGATCTTATTCGACAAGCAACCCTCCGTTACAAGAAAGCTTCGGGAAAGGTTAGTTACGCATATTTTTTTATATTCTAAGGCTGCAATAAAACATTTAAGGTGGGTTGAAGAATAAAATCAGGCTTGCCAAACTTGTGCGTTACATTTTAATATTTTTGTAGAAACTAGTATTTCATTCAATTTTAAGACTTAAGATTAGGCTTATGTCTCTTAAAATAGATCCATGTTGTTTGGCTGGATGATTCAAATTCCATTCTTGTCTGTCATGCTTTACATATAATAGTAATGGTGTGAGTCATTGAGTTGGTAGTGGTCTTGCATTCCATAATGACAGGTACGAGCTTTGTACAGGTAAGATCTGGCCTTGTGTAGTGCCTACCAGTTTCTCATCCATAAAAAGTCATGATCACACAAGGTTCTCTCAAGTGTTTAATTTTGAAACTAGCTAAGACTGTGATTTACTTCAGCATTGTCTTATTCTCTCTACAATTAGCAATTATTTTAGATTTACTTATTGAAATTATGCCACAAATAAATATATAGAAAGTGGTTCTTTAAATCACTTTCCTTTAGTTCACCTGTTAACCTCAACTTCATTTTAAACTCATAAAGCTGGCTCTCTAGTTTCTTAAACACTTACACACTTTACTCATAATATTTTCAATTTTTATTTGATTATAGACTAAACTTACTCTAAAGCAGCGATGGATAGGTATTAACCATACACTGGATTGCATGTATTTTTATGTCAAGTTAAGCCTATGGACCATATAATATGCAGGGAAAATCTCACTGGGCCACTAGTATGCGTGGAAAAGTTGTGGTGGATTTGCTTGCTAAGTGTGGTGATTAATTGTTCAAGAAGCGGCATGATAACATGGTGGCGCAGAAGTGCCGTCCCGAGCACACTACTGGCCCACTAACAATATTTTTTCTTTACTAATCCATACACACTACTGTCCCACTCAGCTTTGTTCTTACATACCAGCCCATGGGTCTAAACGCATTCAGTTTATTTGAAGTAATTAATTTTCAACACAAGATGAATTAGTTAATTTCAAAGGGGAGTGCCCAATATTCGTCTGGAGAAAGTAGGTCTCTTTACCTTGGAGCTGAGTATGTCATTTGAGCTCATTGAGACTGAGACAACTTTACCTTTCACACATTGCTACCCCTCGTGGACATTGACTCGACTTGATAGGTACTGGTACTTTAAAGTGTAAGATCTAGTTGCATTGCTGTTAACCAATCAGTCGAAATGGATTTTAAGAGCATTATAAGCCTTGCCAGGTAAACAGATTACAATTTATGGTGGAAATACAATCCAATTTTCATAGGAAGGACAATTAACAAAATACAAAACTTTTTTGCAGTCAATATATTAACATTTTTACTATATTAATAGTTTTATTTTATAGTTAAATATTGGTAATATCTATCGTTTTACACTTAAGTTCAGTCAATAGCTTGTCTGTATACTGAACTAAGGGTCCCAAGTTTGATTCCTGGCATGGTCGAAAAATCCACCATTAATGAAATGTAGACTTCCCTATTTCAGAGTGATGAATTAACGGCCGGGGGCCGGGTGTTGTGTCTGTTCTAGATTTAAGTTATCTAAAACTTATAAGTCATGTGCTGATTTAATCACTCGGTTTAGAAAGTGCATATTATATACCTCTAGAAAATTGAAATGAAATGATAATATCTATCATTAGTAATAGATGCAGATCACATTACTTGAACTGTGAGTACTACACATGAAAGTAGATCTAGTATCTTTTCAAGCTGTCTTCCTCTGAAAATTGGACTGTGCCTTCCCTTTGCTGATAGTCTACAATATTTTTATTAGAGCTGATCATTGTCATCAGAGAATTGAACGGATTGGAGAGATGGACGAATAAAATTAAATAAATCACAAAGTTCATGGATTAGGCAAGCACTTGGGGATTGTAAACAATTACAATACAGAACTCAACAAATCACAACCCAGGATAAAAAGTGCACTGCATCTTACTACCTGTCCGGGTTATTAACATATTTAGGCTAAAACCTAAACTAATTTAAGGAAAATGAACTTAAATTTGTGAGGGGAGAGAGTGAAAAACCATTTAGGAAAACAAACTAAGTAAGCCGGGATTCTAACACCGACCTCACCTACTTTGGTGGCCGCATGGTCAAAGGCGTCACTCTCATGTTAGATTAGATTGCCAATGATAGGGAGATTGGGGCTCGAATCTTTGTTCGGGTGTACTGATATTTAAAAAAAATGATTTTCCGCTCTCCCGCCACGCAAATGCGTGTAAACTTCTTCTATATTCAACCCTCCTCATCCCTAACTGATTAGCGTAATTAGTACGTATGATGCGTACAACCTG
>CABFWB010006301.1:0-34758 GCA_902151455.1 Timema bartmani
ATCGAAATCAATTATGCCATCCAAACAAAAAGCCAACGTTCGGGCAGGACAACGTCTGTCGGGTCCGCTAGTATATATATGTATAGTCGGACTCCATATATCAAGGTCAATAGTTCCATATTAAAATTCGATATATAGAAACTTCGATGTATAGAAACCATATTTTTAATACATGATATTGTATAGTATATTGTATTTAGAGATAATTACCAGTCAATGCACTCATAATAAATGAATATGAATCACATTATGTAGAACTTATGTTCATAAAAATAATTTCAAACATACATGAAGAAAAGATGTTGAGCATACCGTTAAAAAGCCTGTAATATTCAAATGAATTGAAATTTGTGTGAAAAGCTTTCTAATGGTTACTTGAGAAAAGGGGTGAGGGTAGTGTGGAAACAATACCACACCACTAGGAGACCCGTCGACGCCGCTATGACCTTGTACAAACAATTTATTCTTCCTCTTGCAAAATCTGCGTACAATTTTTTTCTCACTTGATTATCCTATACCATCGTCATTACGGGAGAAAAATCCAGATTTATCTTGAAAAAAACTGGATAATTAGAATTTTTTCAGTATGTAAAAACGTTTTTATATATAATGCCACAGGGATTCACCAAACTTCTATATATAGATAATTTCGATATACGGAAGTTCGATATATAGAGATCCCACTGTATTTATCGAAAAATATACATCTTTTCAAGAAATATATAAGCATTTTCCTGAAAAGAAAGAAAGAACTTGTGCTTGCTATAAACACGTTTAAAATAAGTGTTTTTTATTAATAAATACGAAGAGTAGGGCTTAAGAAAATAGCTCAGCAGAACTTTTTCTAAGTCAGAGCGGTGAAAAGACATTGGTTCCACCTCAATAAAACAATTAATATTAATAAAAAATCAAATTAATTATTCAATACCAGTATAATATAGATTGATAAAAATGTGTTGAATTCATGGGCCAAATTTCCAAACTAGTCTTGCAACTTGAGATTTAAAAGATTTCCATTAATATTACCTCTAAAACTACAGAACGAAATATGTACAGATATTATTAGCTTTCAGCTAATGACGATTGAGTGCAATCTATAGTAATATCATAAAGGTAAATGTTAAACTTCAGTAGCGATAAAATGAGGTAAAATAGGCTTTAGAAGTAGAGTTTTAGTAGGGATTGTTCAAAGAGAGTGCAAATAATGACGTTACGATTGCTCTTTGCCACCAGTTTTCTCCTTGTATAGTGGATACAAAGACAAACAAATTAAACTATCTGCATTTTGGCGCAATTTATACTGCAATGGAGAATATTTTCACCCTTTGATTCATCTAAGTCCGTTAGCTAGCTCTGAACTCTTAATTTTCATTGACCAAGTGGATGACTAAATCATAACATAATTATAGTACAGCTCTAGTAGACTACTGCTAGCTTTATATTGATATTATGCCGACCTCAGTGGTTTTGGGGTAAAGTGCTCGTCTTAGGACCCGATGTTTGTGGGCTGAGACCTAAATGGGGTCGACGTGTTCTTCTTGAGCGATAAAAATTCGTAGAACAGTTTCCTTCGGAGGGGAAGTAAAGCCGTCAGTCCCATGTCAATTGTGACATTTAAAAGAACCCTGGAAGCTATGTGAAAATATCTTTCAAGTAAAAATTGATAGGCTCTGTCGTTCTTAATCTTGAATATTTTTGTATACTAATATAAACAGTCAATTGAGAAAGTGCACTTAAATTACCTCAAATAAAAATAATATATTGATGTTGTTCTGCACAAAATATTACTACCAGTGTGGGCTGTATGCATACTTACATTAATGGGGTAGGTATGAAGAAATTAGATTTTTTTAAATGCACGCATTATACATAGGAAGAGAGTAATCACTTAGGGGAAACATAGTGTCGGTACATCAAGTTGAGATCCGAACTCTGACCTGTCTTGTGTAAATATGACGAGACTGATTCCTTTGCCTGCGTTTCCACGGCTACATGTTACAGGATATTCCAGATTGTATATTTCTTCTGATTACTTTTTATTTTGAACACAATAATATTTGTGCTTAGTTTATATAAATCTATTTCATAACGAAATTACAACTTTGTTTGTTTGGTCATAACGCTAGGTTTTAGCTTAAACAAAAGCAAGATTTCGCTATATTTATGCCACTCTAGCATCCACTGAGGGAAACACAACCCTCCACTAGCGTATTTAACGCGCCCTTCCTAAACAAACTGAGTTTATCAACAGAGACTTACAAACTCCTAAAACAACTAGCCCAACCCTAATGGTTAGTATTTACTGTTTGAGTAGCAGGATGAGACATTATACAAATATTGAATATTTTCGTCAGCACCAACCTGAATTTAACAAAGAAACCTTAATAATGTGAGCGAATACTCTAACCATTTAGTAACTAATGTTGAATTGTGTGGGTTTAAAATCGGACCACTGAACTAAAGTGCAAGATTTAAGTCATTAAGTCAAATCCGGCAAGAATTATCACATGGACAGTGTTTGAAAAGCATTTTATGGCATACAGATAAATTACATAATTCTATACCCCTCCAATTTATCCACATATTGTAACGAAACTATTAAAGTAGTGGTAGGGAGGTTGGCACTAAGAGGACCTTTCCTTGCATTTGTTTGAAGGGAGAGGGAAAAAGTATCTGAAAAATCAAGTTCTGCCTGGCCAAGATTAATGATCCAACATAAAATCAGGGTAGAGAAGCTTGACGTTTAGTGCACGCATAAGCCAATGCGGGTAGCGCTAAGCAATTGCATCTTTAAAGAGATACATTCCTTGAGATTGTAACCTTCCTTTATATGAATATATACATCCACTAGGTTTTTAAGCTGACAACTAAAGGAATAAAGGATTGATATTGTGTGAAAATGGAACGTAAACAAACGGAAGACGCTACCCGTTTAACAATGCTATCTAGTAGAAGCAATAGATATTAGCCGAGAAGTAGCTTGAACGTCGATCCACGCCCCAAATATTTTAGTGCTTTCATTAGAATGTTGCAAGAGCTGGTTATAGGACACTTTAAACAATTATTTAAGTATGCACATACTTAATAGTGTCTTGTGAATATTTATTTTAAATTGTACTTACTATTTTGACTTAAATATAAATGGTACTACCAGATATTCAAAGAAGTCAAACTTAGTAAAGTCAGTGGAGTGGCAAAAAGGTACATACTTTCATTTATAGTCAATTATAGGCAGAATATGTTTGTAAAATTGATTGCAGGAAACTGGTTTTAGACAATTTTTTCTTCGTAAAACAAGTATACAGTATTAGGTATAATTAAAAAATTAAAAGATACTCAATTTGAGCAAAATTACAGAGGCCATTTAGAAAAAAAATTGCATTTTAAAGAATAAATTGGTGAATCGACTATTCATAAATTAATTTTCTCTTAAATAAATTTATACATTATTAATGAGCCTGTAAAATATTCATATGCTACTCATTTGAAAAAAAAAATGTAGAAGCTACTTCAAAAAAATAAAATGGGTATTTTAAAAATCAGTCATTAGTAAATTACCTTTAGTTTTGGAACTAGAACAATACTAACATTCTCTCTTTGAGGCATAATAATGAATAATATAAAATACCTATTTAGTTTTTGTGTACCTATATCAACCAAACTGCATCGGGAATAGCCTCCGACTAAGACAGGCATAAGATGTAAATATAGATAGACGTATGTATAGAAGGACGGAAATAGTTGTAAAGCCATTTAACATTATCAAACAGAAATAAATAATTATAGTAATAGTAAAATTTTTAGACATCAGCGTATTAAGACATACTCTTTAAGTTGTATGTGTTACCTAAACAAAAATAGTTGTGTTTAATTATGTCTGTCATCCTGATGTTTATCCAGTGACGTCGCGTCAGTGAAAGCAAGGCAAGCACTGCTTGCCTTCGATTGAAGATATGTAATTATTTTATTTAATGTTTGCCAAAATACAGTCCTGGTAGTCGTTTAAATGTTATTCAGGCATCAGTGGGTTTGAAAAAAGAATCCCATATATGGCAGTGACCGTAACATGCATGCAAGATATGCACTAGTCCATCTAATTGTGGTTGAAGGTCGGTATTTGTCCGATTTTCATCACATTGCTGGCTATTGAAGTTCTTATTTGTGACGTAATAGATTTCGGAGGGGCGAGAATGGGAAGAGCTGTGGAGGTCAGGTAAAAATGCAAGCAGCCGAGCTACGACTTCTCATGCCCGAAAGGTGACGACTAGAACCAAAGTCACTACCAAGCTCTTCCCCTTTCATAACATATATGAATGGTATGGCATGAAAGGGGAAACTAATATTTTCAAGGTACTGACCCCATGCCTACACATCCTTAAGCACGGTACACATGACACAACTTCTTGTAAATAAACTCATAAAGTTGTACAAGAAGTTGCAGCTTGAAGAGGCCTCATGTGAAAACCAAAACTTGTACAAGATCTGCTTTTCACAACTTATTGTTTACAACCTTTGAGTTGTAAATACAAAAACTTCGTATGCTAAACAGTTATTTAAAAAAAAGTGATTGTAAGAAAAACAGCTAAATGCTTGAAAACAAACAAATAATTATAATTGATGGAGGTTAAACCCCAAACATAAAGGCTTTCAACGGTTTTAAAAAAATATTAAGAAATCGAAAAACAGTTGTTTTTTTTCATAATAATTAGGAATGAATAATAAATAATTTACATTAAATACCAATATATTCCAAATCATTCAATCATTATTTTTCCATATAAAGGGCAAAGCGCCATGTTTTTTCAACTATTGTATGCAATCTCCAATGCCATGTGAACACAACTTTTTGTACAAGAAGCTGTGTCGTGTGTACCGAGATTTAGAGTTTTGTGGAGTTTATTGTAGCAGGTGCTTTTATTTTGATGTGTGTATCAGTGAAAGCTAATAAACGAGAGTTTATAGGCATATGTCTATAATAAGTAATAAAACAAATAATGTAAATAACAGAACAGAAGAACGCCCAAAGCCACAACTATAATTTAAAAAAAAACTCCAAAAAGCTTCTTGAAGTATAACCGGGACCTCCCCTTTTAAGCTTGAGGGCACCCCTTCCAATATTGCCTAAGAATTTTGGTCACGAGACGCTACTGTGTTTATCTGTCTGTCAGTATGTGCTTCAATCTCTCTGTCCCCGGGTTGTAGACATTACACCGGGGCTAAGGCCCAGATTGTTTGATTTGTTTGTTCAAACCTGATATTTAAATGGGATATGGTCATACTTCAAAACATAATTTAATTTAGATTCCAGCCCTAAAATTAAGAATAGTTTATTGACAACAGATTTTTTTACATCAAATATTTTTAAAATAAATCAATCCCCTAATCATAAGTCACTCTGTATTCTAGTTTTTTGGGTAGACACTAATGTAAATTAACTGATTTTTGAAAATTTCAAAATGGCTATAGATATATGTCAGGAAATCATTCCAGGGGAGTGTTCGAAATTAAAGATATCACTGTGTACCTTTTGGGGTAAGTTTCGTTTTAGCGTAGCTTTCTGATCATTTATTAGTATATGTTTAATGCCTTTAAAGATTTTTTTTAAATATATACCTGGGATTATTTAACCAAATACAATTTAAAGTTTATTTTATAATAGGAACTATTTAAGGATATTTTACTGATTACTCATTTTAGAAAATTTTTCAGAAAATATTTGGTAACCAATGCATACGACTGTTTGGTACCGATTGTATTAATCAAGTTTAAAAAAACGTAAAATGGCAACGTCTATCTTGATGTATATAATGTTCACGGCTACAAAACTTTATTTATATTTGAAAAAATATATTTTTTCAATAAAATCTGATAAGGGTATTGTTGGCTCAGCACCAAACGAGCTGGCTTACACTCACTTGTTATATTTTAACTAGAATCTTTGGATTTTTATCTCATACATCTCGAGTACACTAACCGTATTTGTATCATCATATTTCTAAGCAAACGCTGGTGCATTTCCCTAAAATAATTTGTAACTCGACCAAAAAAACCTCAGTTTGGAATGACTTATGTGTACAATTTTTTATTCATAGGATTGTTGAAATATTTATCATTTAATATTTAAGACCAGGGCTCCCACTTTTATGGTATAAGTAACAATATGAGAAATCATGCTTTGGCTATGTTTTAAATCTAAATTCAATATGGTTTGTTTCTCGTCGTATTATAATCACTTGGTTCCAAACCCAACATATTAATAATCTTGATAAAATAATTACTCATTTCATATTCTTTAATTATATTAAAGTGATGATAGCATTGACTGGCAGTAGGAAGTGTGATGAAATTAACAGGAGTCTATAGTAAAGAATAAAATCACATTTACACAATCACATTACATATTTATGTGAATATATAATATCCAAAAATATTTCACATCATGACGCAACGATAATTGGGGTAGGATCAAGTTCAAGTAATTATTATAAAAAACTTTTTTCAAACTAATAATCTTAACACCATTACTACTCTTTGTTTTTCTCCACGTCTTACTACCCATCTAGATAAATATTCATGTAATTACATTAATGGGATGGATATTAGAAAAGTATGGCCTATAGTAGAGTACCACATTTGTGGAAAGCGAAAGTAGGAAACGATTTAGGAAAATAAACTAAATACACCCAGCTGGAATTCAAACTCCAATCTCTTCGTCACCAGGATGCCAGACTCGTTAACCTTACATTTTTTACATGTGCCCTATAACTAAGGTTCATGTCTTAATCAAAGGAGAAGAAATGATGTATGGAATTAATATACGAGTATATGCACCTACATTAGAGTAGAGAAATGAATGCAAAGATCACAGTGTCAAATCAATTTTAGAAAACCTGATTAAGTTCACCCGAATGAGAATAGAAACTGGACCTTTGTCACCAGTAAAGCAGTGTAACAAACTGTACTTCTTCAATATATCTAAGCTTTAAATTTGAATATATGTAGTACTAAGCATACTATAGCATAGTTTCATATTAAAGTCTTATGTGTTTATAGTTTGTTTGTTTAGAAAGTTCATATTAAAAACTTCAATCCAAAATAAAAAAGTGGGCCAAGGCAACTTTTGGGTAAAGTGCTCGCCCACGACCCGATGTTGGCAGGCTTAAGGGTTTGCCTACCCTCGTTACCTACCCTTATTTCCTACCATGGGTACATTTCTGTAGTTAATACTAACTTCATCAACCACCACCCCAATATCGTAATTAATATACAGTCATTCAGCCCGGACGGGAAGTAAAACCCGGCGATTTTTTGGCATATATATGTTGATTACTTTTATTTTTCATTCGATCTAAAACTACTAACATTAGAGTATAAAAAATCTCATCATAGCTCTATTACCGCCTGGTTTGGATAGTTATTTTGCCTAATGAAAAAGGGCCACGATAAAAAATGAACTTTTGGTCTGGAGATTATCAATAGTTACAAAAGACCAGGGTGGAAAAATATGACATATTGGTCCATTAGAGGCCTCAAGCAGTGTCAAGTACACCAAATCGCTTTGACCAATAACATGTGATTAGTTGGTCAGTTTGAATCCCAATCGAGTCGAGTTCTCTTAGTCCTAAATCCTAACTAGATGTGAATTAACATGGGGTACGATTCGGGGCGCTATTATCTCTTAGCTTGTGAAACATGAAAAAATAATGTAGACCAGTATTTCACGAGCTTTGGTCAGTTGTGTATCCATTTTGGGGGCCATGGCCTAAGGGGCTATCCTTAAATTAAGTAGGGATTTTGGGGCAGGAGGAAGGTTCAGTATTACACTACGTTTTCTTAAAAGGGGGGTGGGGAGTCAGAATTTACCTTACATAAGGATTTTTATCGGGGTGTGTCATGGAAAATCTTACGATACATTGCGTGGGGCGAGGGAGGGAGGTTGCGAATCATAAGAAAGGTCTAACGTAATTTAAGGACGGCCCCTAACCAACGTACCCCTTCCAGCTCTTTATGAAATAAAAGACATATATATATCTGTTGTCTTGTAAAATATAAACGGTCGATCCAAATGTTAAAAAATCTCTAGCATTAAATTAAACAAATCTTAATAGACGAAAAGAAAGTTTAATAAATGCCATCACTTTACGTAAAAATCTGCGTTAATTTGTCTATTAGACTTAAATACGAGGGTGATTGTTTTAAATGTGGTGAATTAAATTTAGGAGTAATATGTGTTGTATTTATATTCAAAAATATTTAAAATTAATTTGTAAGTATTTTAATCTGCAAAATTTAACTAAATATGGGGGTGATTGTTTTAAATGTGGTGAATTAAATTTAGGAATACTGTATGTTAATTTACATTATATTTTATGATTCCTAAAACATAATTTACATTATATTTTATGATTCCTAAAACTCAGTGTTACGCCACGTTTCTCTAGAGGTACACGTACAACAGTTTGGGAACCACTTCTCTATAGTCCAAGCCAAACGTTCTCAATGGAGTGCCAAGCCACCCTACGGTGCAGCGAGAAAATATGAAAACTTAATAATTGTGTCTATATAAATATAGCACTAGAAAAATATTCTTGCTTTAGTTAATATTAATTTTACTTTTCTACGATACCTTTTTAACTATAAAAGTGTTTTTTTAATTTTTAGTACGTCATCTACTGAGTGATTTATAAACTCAAAACACACGGACATAAGGACGTTTTATACAAAAATGGCGTGAAATATAGGGGATATATCAAAATCTACCACCCTTATAGATATAAGAGACGGAGAAAAAATGCTTTATGCTCTAAATATAGTGTATGTGAAATTATAGTGTTGAGAAAAAATACATTAGTTCAGGATGATACACAATGCTCTCATTCATACGAGACACAATCACCCATACCCGTAGTCTCATAAACGTTAACATACATATAATTATGAACCCCCTATATCCCGTTCCCCGTTTTATTTATAGAACATAGACTACTAAAAATAAATTCAAGTTTTCCACCAAATTTTATACCTCTAGGTCAGATTATTTAGTGTTAATTTTAAATATATGTACAGTACATGGATGGACCTTACACTTTAAACGTGAATATTTTGAACCAGAACATGACACAACCAAACATATTAATATGAAATATAGAACACCCAGTCCCCAGCCGTCAACGTATCACTATTTAGGGGGGAAAACCTAATGTTACCACAGTAATTATTTCAGGATTGGTGGGAACGAACACAAAGTCCACAATTCAGTTGGCAAACGTGCCGTGGTGAAATTAGTAATTGGAAATACAATTATTTATTTTAATTTAGCACTATAGCCTATTCCATTTTTAAAATATTATTTAATTTAACAATGATATATCATTAATAATTTAAATATAGTTGAAAATTACAACATTACATGTTAATATAACCCGTATCAAGGTGTCATTTACATTATTATGTTCAAATACATACCTGTGAAAGGACTTGGATACATACCAAATAATAATTAAATTGTACTAACTTGTAAGTTAGTTACAGAGCTTATTACAATAATAATAATAATCATAATCATAGCTAAGCCGGTGAGAATCTTCGAAGTTTAAAGTTCAAATTTGAATCGAAGTAAAATTTGAATTCAATTCGAAATTAAGAATATTTTTCGGATTCAATCCAAAACTTAAAATATCAATATTGGAAAGATATGAATTTGATTTAAAATTTCGAATCTAAATATATCCTAGATTTGGATTTGATGAGTTTAGCTTAAAATTTGAGTTTATTAGTCCTGCCTGCAAATAAATACAATCAGACCAGAAACCAGTTGTGGAGTTGAGTGAATAAAGAAATTAACTTGAGTTTCAGGTCGTAAGGGAATCACGTGGGTGACAGTTGTTTGTGATAATGAATATTTTTTTTAAAGTAGCCAGGCCTACCTTTTTTAAAATATTTATCAACCCTTGCACATTGATCGAAAAAAAATTGTGCGATCTTTATTTGATGTTTCACCTTTTGAGATTAGTGTTATAGCATAGGCCTACATTATTTGTTAATAAACCTAAAAATGTGTCTATAATGATTATCATCATATTTTTAAATATTTTATTATTCGATTGGAGCTCTGAAACTTGACATAGGGAAATATTCAACATGGATTATATTTGAAACATTATCATAGTAAGTCTAAAATAAATTGTTTGATTAAGATTTGAACCTATTTTTAAAATAAAATTTGCAATCCAATTTTTTTATTTAAGCAACGGATTTGACCAGAATTCGATTTGATCAAATAAAACTAGCAGAAAATTTGATTCTTAATAGATTCAAATTTTTTAAGCATGATATTTTATTTGAGTCAGCCAAGATTCGGATTCGATTTGAAACTGAAAATAATTATGGATTCGCACAGGCTTAGTAAAAAGCCTAGTAATAATTTTTTTAAATATTTAAATTAATATTATTCTAGACACAAAACATATGTAGCTATAGCTTTGCTAACAATCTTTTTTATTTAGTTTAATAAATGTTGAAAGTTAGCAGTAGGTAATCAATATCTTGCTCACGTATCATAGTTAGAAAGAAAAATCTTTATGCATTAGCGCTCTCTGTATTTGTATTTGTGTTTATGTTTTGGCCTCATTGAACAAAAATTGACAAATATAGAAGCTTATGGATTTAGGGAGTGATTTTGGGAGAGGAACTGGAGAAATTGCCCCTCGCCCCTCCAAAAAATGAGTTGAATTGAAACCACTATGGCTGTGTTTTCCTTATATTTTAATATCAGCAGTGCTATAAATTTGTATCACACTTAACAACTAAATCCAAGGCCGTTTAAAAACCTTTATTTTGGGAGTCGTATTATTTTGGGTAATTTGTTTTCAACTGTCAAGTAGACCAGCAGTTGGAAAGGTATTTTTTAAGCATATAATCCCTCTTAAATATTTGTTTTTGTAAATATGACAATACTTTCTTCGGGAGGTGTTTAAGGACCCCTAAACACACCCTCTCCTTTCACCATTAAGTAAGGGATTGAATGGCTGTCACTTCCACAGGATGACCACATTTGTAGTCCTCTTTTGTTTTTTATTCCCATGTCAATATATACTTTTAAAAGTATATGTTACTACATTATCAGTAAATTAATACATTCAAATTAGTCAATGTTATTATTATTATCACCGCGTCTTACTACCCGTTCAGGTTATATGCATTTACGCTCATGTATAAAATGTGATGAAATGAAGGACCTAAAGTTTAACCGGCGATCCAAACCACGGTGGAGGCCTGGCATTCCATACATTCACAAATTGTAATTAATACACTTGTCAGAGGTGAAGGAAGGGTTTGGCACTCATATAAATATGTGCTGGGACCGAGGATTGAACCCCGGACCCCCAGCATAAAAGTCCAACCCCTTACCCCTAGACCACCATGTTACCTAATTAGCCAATAAAACCTGTGTAGTAGGTAGAATTAGAGTAATTTTAATCACATTTGACAAGCTAATAAAATAAGCATGTTCACACTTTGACTATAAAAAGTTACGTTCGTCAATTTTTTTTGAAAAATAGCTTATTCCAAAGTCCAATGAGAGTCAAATCTTAGACAGTAAAACAAATATAGAAAATTAAAACATATTGATAACGTCTCCAAATTACGTTTAGTCCATATTTTATTTAAAATAACTATCTTTAATATAAGCAGGAATGCCTTTTTTATTTATCATAATACCGGTAATGGATTAAAAATTCAATGAGCAATAATTTGTTTTATACTCTGAATATAACTTTAACACTTATTATTACAACCTGCTATGCTCAAGAATAAGAAAAACCTTAAAGAATGCAGGCCACGAGTGCGGATATTTACATGTTTGACTACCTCAGTTAAATAAGGGCTAGTGTCATAAAAACCTTTTATCCGGAGAATTTTTTTTTCTATGAAAATAATGTATCACTAGAGTGAGACTCATATAGGCCTATACTACAAGTAAGTAGGGACCGACTATCTGTATTCACACAGCAGTTAAGACTTTATGAGTATTGCAGTTAAGACTTGGTGAAAATTTATGTTACTTAATATATTAAAATATTTATATTTAATTAAGAGATATTTCATAATTGGATATTGGCCCTTCTTATCCCAATGCACATGGTATCAAAATTTCCTTGACTCAAAAATATCACCGAGATTAGCTTCATCTCCCACTGCCGCCTGGATTCCAATACAGCAGGTTAGCCCTAAGTAAGTACCATGGGTTAGCCAACGTTTGCAAAACGATACTAGCTTGTAAATGGGTAACGATCATACTAACGGCACCTATTATCAACTAAGACAAATATTTGTAGAAGGAGAAGTTGTATTTAAAACTATGTATTTTTACTTGAGTGTCGACTTGGAAGTTGTTAGAGCTCAATATCGTCGTGATTATTGAAACTAACCCAAATTTAAAGATATATATAAAAAGAAGAATACATTATTCATTAAATGATGTGATATAAACAAACACAATAGCTTAATTTATAAAGAAAATAAATAGATCGATTAATATTTTTTAATTCCCATTTAAAATGCATTGAAATGAAAATATTTTAACCAAAATATTTCATTAATTTTTTTTGCATAGTTTGAAAATTCCATAAGAATTATGAAAGATGCCCAGATATGCTACTTAAATAAATAAAAAACGATAATGTTGAATAATTAAATATTTTTAAATACATTTTTTTATTTAGAACCGTGCATTTATGGGCAGGCTCAGCCTTAAGCCTGACGGAAGTCAACTGATTTTTACCGAGTGATACGTAATATAACTTTGTTCTGAGGGAAAGTAAAATTGTCTGTCCCATTTCAACTTTGACATGTAATAGATCCCTAAAAGGTATCTGAAAATACATTTCCGGCAAAATTTGGAGGATCTTTCTCGCTCGCTCATAGAAATTCACAACCACGATTTCAAGACATCCCTATGATATGTGCTTTCTCACAAGTGGTGCGGGTATCACTAACGGACAGAAGGCCTGAATATTTCCCAGCTATTGGTGGATGGGACTCGCGCTAGGACAAAAACTCCAGCTGAAGAATCAATATTTTAAAATAAAAAGATATATATATAATACCATATGTGATCTAAACATTCTTTTATTCTATCGGAACTCACAAGGGAGGAGTGTCAAACGCTTAACGCAACTTCCTAAAAGAGGAAAAAAAAAAAAACACAAAATGGAGAAAATGGAAAATTGTAAATTGTAAGTTATATAGATAGGAACATGTAAAAGGTAATAACATAAAGGAATAAAATGTTATACCTTTTACATGTTCCTATCTATGTGTCCTATCATTATTTAGAATTTTCCATTTTCCCCCTTTTGTGGTTTTTTTTTGTTTCCTCTTTTAGGAAGTTGCGTTGCGCGTTTAACACTCCTCTCTGATGAGTTCCGATAGAGTGAAACCTAGGTCGGGGGGATTAGGCGGTGACGATCGATTTTCTTTGTCCAATCGCGGCAAAGTAAAGTGTGAACTGTATTCTTTTTATAGTAAAAGCCATATTGTGTTAGTCCATTTTATAGGTTTCTATCCACCTTTCCTGTACCTTCTTACAAATATAATAAAATTATCTCATAAAGCAAAAAGAGGTTTTCCTTGTAGAGATAAACATTATTTTAGTAAGTATTTAATCCCATGTTTAAAAGGTGGAATAAAATAATTTTATGATAGGGTGTAAACGGAGGCAAATGTCCCCAAACCTTTATTAACGTGCTGAGATACAAACGTAAGAGTTTGGGAAAATCCTACGCTCAATTACGGCACACGCACCTTAACTTATATAGTTCAATAATTTTATTGATTAATTTTATTTATGATACTTACTAATACTTTCTAAGTAAGCATATTTTATAAGCATACATCCCGTCTACCCTGATGAGTAGTAGTCTTAACTTGACAAACTAAACAATGACACTTTCTTATAAGCTATACCATATTGGAATAAAACAAGGTAAGGCTGCTACCTTATGGCATAAATGAATGGAATATTCTAAAAACAATCAAGACTACTCCTAATACCACAGTCCAGTTTTCATAAGAAGGGCCTTATCTGATATATATATTTAGAACCGTGTCTTACCTCCTGTTTGGGCTGTGCACATATATATTAACTATGCTAATGGGATAGGGATGGTATGATTGAGCTTGGATTTAGGTTAAATTTACCCTCAGTTTCCTGGATAGAGAGTGGAAAAACATTTAGGAAGAAACATCCTAAGTTCTCCCTTCCACGATTTTAACCCTAGTCTCTCCTACATCGGATGCCCAGTCTATTTCGAGATCTACACCTCGGATCATGTGAATATCAAAGCAGGTATCTAGAAGTATCAATAAATCAACTTTCACGTATTCATATGTAAAGTCATGTGATCTTCTGCGGACATATTATATAAAGATTTTTAACACATACAAAATAATACTACTAAACCCTGACTCGGTGACCCCTTGCTCTATAGCATCACTCTCATGCTGGACTAGAATGCCGATGACAGCGAGATTGGGGCTCGAATCCTAGTTGGATGTATTGAAGATGGCTTATCCAAAAGAGTTTTCGACTTACTCTACGAAAATTTGGGTACACTTCCTTTAAATGTGACCTTCCTCATCTCTTATTCATTAGCGTATAAAGTGAAAAGTTAGTAAGGTGCAGTGAATAAAAAAACTAGTAAGATATTATAATTGAATCAATTTTGGCCACAAGTAAAATAGGTTTGCATAATATAAAGAGACTTTCCCCTGGAAATTGTACTCTTTACACCCAGCCCATAGTTTTTGAATATTAACTCTAAATAGCCCGTCTATATTTTGTACTTTTATTATTCATTATAGTACTACCCCAAATAGAGCTATGGTATCCATTACTTGTGTTGGTCAAGCTATAACATTAATTTTAGAGCCGTAATGGCGTAAATCCTTGCTATACCTATCTCTCTTGCAGCCCATACAAACCGAATAAGTTGGGTAAGAGTAGCTAGGGATTCATTCAGCCTTAATGCATCTTTAAGATAGGTATCATGGAAATGTCAGCCACATTCCATAGACGCGACTGACTGTACGTATGAACGGGAAACGAAGCGTCCTGCGTGGAAATCAGTTCCCTTAGGATGACACACGGATATCCATCGTTCTCTACATGCATTCAAGTTGAATATCAGAATTAATTGCTCTATTTTCCTGATCCCCTCAACCAACATATTCCTCTCCTCCTTCTCACGTCAATCCTGCTCTCTCTCTCTCTCTCTGACATCCATCACCTCTTCTATTTTCCAGAATTTCACATCTGGTCCTGTCTGTGCGGAGAGCGGCCACAACGTGCGATGGATAAATTAGAGTCATTACGCGGGAATTATGTGGCAATGCTGTTTGTTTTGAAGGGTCATCCTAGAGGGGAAAAGGGAAGTTTTTCGTGTTGTGTTTACTGGACCGCGGCTAATGGTTTTGCATGCTGTTAAATCTTCTGTGAAAATTTCGCGTAAAAGGGTGACAATATAAAATAGAAGGGATCGTATTTGTTACATCATTTTATAATGCTCTTGTCAACTTAAAAAATAAATTGTAGTATAGCTGGTTTATTTATATTATTTAGTCTTCTGAAGGATGAAAATAGCATGAAATAAACCACGATTGCGGTTCTCTATGAGCTTCTAAAAAAACTCCTCTTTCGATAAAATTTTGAATGGATGCATATATGGTTTTCATCCCTTTTACCATAAAGTATGAATTTTACACATGTATATATTTAGGGATTAATATTTGAGCTAATATATTTTTTCTGTTTACTTGATTATTCAATTTTAATATTTTAACTATGAATGGTGCAACGTGTACTTTATGCACTTTTCACTATTATCAGCTAAGAGCATTGTATGCATACAAAACTAGCCTTATCTATGTAAATCAAAGTGTAAATGCCAGGTGACAGTTTTACTCATGTGTGTTTTATTTTGCTAAGGATATATTATTTATCTAATAATGTGAATGAATTAAATTACTAAAAACGTACATCTAAACCATTCAGATTCAAGGAGATTTATAAAAGATTTTGATATTTTATCCAAACTCGTTGTTGGCAAGGATATTTACAAAATAGATTCAAACATTAAAATATAATATTTAATTAATTTACAAGCCCGTTTTTGGTTGAAGGAACATGTGGAACTGTCTGAACATATTTTGATTTATTGCTTTTCATTTTAAAGGTTAAGGATCCAGGATGTCAGGAAAAATATTATTTTCCAAGGAAAATCTAATTTTCCCAGAAAATTTTCACTCTTTCATTCTTTGTCTACATCACACTGAAAACCCTGATTCGTGTATAGGTGTGTATATGTATAGTAAAATATTGAATTATGGTTATACATAATACTAATTCAACACTTACTTTAGTGGTATAATACAACACTTTGAGAGATTACGGCAATTATTTGTATAAGCCGATCATATTATGTTAGAAATATATAGCTTATTTGCATTGTTGATATTTATCCTTCCTCTTAGTTGTTTTTAAATAATAACTCTGCTCTTATGTATAATTTTAAAAGCCCTTTTCCGATGATTGAAATTGCAAGAAAATGACTCAACTGATTTTGACAAGCGACCATTCATTTGTAAGGCTAGGAGTTCAGTATATAGTCAAAAATAGTAGTTTGCAACAAAAACAAAATTTTATCAGTAAATTTTCATCTTTTCACTCTTTGCTTACATCACCAGGGAAACCAGATTTGACATGTCAATAAAATATTTCTCATGGGTCAAAAATATTAACTCATTCTGTAAATAAATTATATATCTCTGGCTAAACATAAACTCTAATTTAAGTTGTAAGGCGGAAAAAATATAAAAAATCATGGCAATAAATTATATATACCAAACAAACCAATGGTAGAACTAGAAGTGTATATATTTTTTATAAGTTTCTTTCTTCTTTATTTTTAATTTAAACCTCTGATCACAAATCGTCCTTTATAATAACTGGTCAGAGCACATATTTTACTCACAGTCTTTGATTGAGGAAATTAATTTCCTAAATTGGGGAAACACTTATTGTTATTATAATACTCTTATCCTTAATTCACATTTAATTTGTATTTAAATCAACAAGATATTGACTATTATTTGCAAGTTAAATGGTTCATAGTCAATTTCGCGAAATGATGGCTTTACTTTTTATTTCGTTAATGAATTAGACATTAAAAATATGTTTTGTTGTGTATTATATTGCCAAAAATTGGTCAAATGATCTGGAAATGTGTTTAGATGGACATTTTATTGGTTTAAATGTTCTAGATGGTATTACAATTCAAATTTGTGATGTTTATTAGATATCACTTAATTTTTAATGTATATTGAAACTATTTCAAAGTAATATTTTATTCATACCATATATCTGATTGTCTAAGTAAAAGTTTAAGTGTCCATCATTTTAAAAGATATTTAAAAATAGTTACAACGTAGTTTTAAGTGTATATTGAATCTATTTTAAAGTAGTATTTTGTGTACCCCTTCTATTTTCTTCCACACACCTTCTCTATCTCATACAGTATCTCTCTTGCATAAACTCCTCTTCCGCACACCTAATTTCTCTAACAAACTTTCTTCCACACACCTACTCTCTCCCTAACATACTTTCTCCCACACACACTTACTCTCTCTAACACACTCTCTATTACAACCTGCTCACACTTTCTATCACACACAATTTAGCTCTCACAATCTCTCTCTATCTCACAATATTTCTCAAACTCTCTCTAACAATATCACTCTCTCACAATCTCTCCCTCACAATATTTTTCACACTCTATCTCATATACCCAGATACTCACACATTATATCACACACTACGTATCTAGCACAATTTTCCCAGAAAATTTTCACTCTTTCATTCTTTGTCTACATCACACTGAAAACCCTGATTCGTGTATCGGTGTGTATATGTAAATAAAATATTGAATTATGGTTACACATAATACCAATTCAACACTTACTTTAGTGGTATGATACAACACTTTGAAAGATTAGGGCAATTATTTGTATATGGAGATCATATTAGGTTAGAAATATATTACTTGTTTGCATTGTTGATATTCACCCTTCCTTTTCTTTGTCTTTAAATATTAACTCTGCTCTTATGTATAATTTTATAAGCCCTTTTTCATTAATTGAAAATACGAGAAAATGACTCAACCTATTTTGACAAGCGACCATTCGTTTGTAAGGCTAGGGGTTCAGGATATTGCCAAAAACCAAATTTTATCAGTAAATTTTCATAGTTTCAATCTTTGCTTACATCATCAGGGAAACCAGATTTGACATATCAATAAAATATTTCTCATGGGTCAAAAATTTTAACTCATTCTCTAAATAAATTATGTATCTCTGGCAAAACATAAACTCTTACTTAAGTTGTACGGTGGAAAAAATATAAAAATCATTGCAATCAATTATATATACCAAACAAACCAATGGTAGAACTAGAAGTATATATATTATTGATAGTTTCCATCTTCTTTATTTTTTATTTAAACCTCTAATCACAAATTGTCCTTTATAATAACTGGTCAGAAAACATATTTTACTCACAGTCTTTGATTGAGGAAATTAATTTCCTAAATTGGGGAAACACTTATTGTTATTATAATACTATTATCCTTAATTCGCATTTAATTTGTATTTAAATCAACAAGATATTGACTCTAATTTGCAAGTTAAATGGTTCATAGTCAATTTCACGAAATGATGGCTTTACTTTTTATTTCGTTAATGAATTAGACATTAAAAATATGTTTTGTTTTGTATTATATAGCCAAAAATTGATCAAATGATCTGGAAATGTGTTTATATGGACATTTTATTGGTTTAAGTATAGGATTGGTTTAAATTTTCTAGATGGTATAACAATTCAAAATTGTTATGTTTCTTAGATATAACTTAATTTTGAATGTATATTGAAACTATTTTAAAGTAATGTTTTGTGTACCCCTCTTATCATTTCACACACACCCTCTCTATCTCACACAGTATCTCTCTTGCATAAACTCCTCTTCCACACACCTAATTTCTCTTACAAACTTTCTTCCACACACCTACTCTCTACATAACACACTTTCTCCCACACACACTTACTCTCTCTAACACACTCTCTCTCACAACCTGCTCACACTTTCTATCACACACAATTTGGCTATCACAATCTCTCTCTATCTCACAATCTTTCTCAAACTCTCTCTCCCAATATCACTCTCTCACAATCTCTCCCTCATAATATTTTTCACACTCTATCTCACACATACATTATATCACACACTCTACGTATCTAGCACACACTAGCTCTCTCATACACTTTCTCTCTCTCACTCTCTCACATGCTGTCTTTCATACTTACACTTTTTTCATTAGCACTCTTATTTATAAACTATCTCACATACTTTCTTTCTATTAAAATCACTCTTTTCCATGACCTCTTTTTCACAAACACTCTCAATAACATACACACACTATTTCGCACACACATTATTTCACACACACACTCTATTTCACACAAGCTCTCTTTCACACTCACACTTTCTTTCACACAATCTCTCTTTCACAAATATGCCTTTCACACACATTCTCCTTTTCACACAAACTCACACCTATACACTCACTCTCTCTCTCTCACAAACACACACACACACACACTCCCTCCCTCTTTCCCATTCCATCTCTTTCAAACACTATTTCTCACTAACATTTGCGCACAATAATTATATTAATATTATTGGGTAAATTGCAGAGGCTATTGGTTTCTCAATAAAAGGGGTAGTGATAAATAAGGTGAGTTTAGATCAAATTAACCAAAATTCCTGTGGAGATACGTAAACCTCAATGCTAAATCAAAAATGGGATAGTAGACGGTGATCCCGCAAGGAATGATTACATGACTTCTCCTTGTACTCGTAATCTAGGCCACCACAATCTTGTTTCATTAGACAAAGCAACAAACTCTGTGGGTTTATAGTACCTGGGTAACCAGCTACATTGGTAAACTATTGGCAAGTGCCCGGCATTGCTAGGGTAAAAAAGAATCACTACCACATTAAACAGCAGGTAGTGATGAATTAAATTGGATACTAACTTAACATCAGAAACCAATAATCACGTGATTTAAGGTATTTATGCTTATAATATAGAAAGAAGTACAGTTCAGATCTGTACATTCTTAGTTATACCTTAGTAACTATGCAAATATTCTGTTGTTTTTTATTTATTGGTTTTATAGTCACCTACGAAGGTGGTCACTTATTCAAAAGTGTAAAAATTGCAAAATATATCAAAGTAAAAATAAATGTAATAAATTGGACGCTATGCACTGGGAGTACCTGTGTGTATTATCTATTGCACAATATCAAATTATACTACAACATGATTTTTTTTCTCACAATAATGGTCTATTAACAAAATATTTGCATCATAATTTTATTATACCTTTTAATCCATAAGGCTAGGATTTTTAAGTCAAATTATTTAAATTTGTGACAATATTTTGGATAAATTAAAAAAAACTAAATTGATAAAATTAACATTTTCTTTGAATTTATTTAAAAAAGATTAAAATATGAAAATGTAAATGTATGCAAGACATGAACTGAATAAACCCTTCAATATCACTTTGATGTTTTCACTCCTTCTTGTGGTATTTCATGAAACACTTGGGATGCAAACCAATTTGACGTTTAGAACAAACAAATTTGACTTCACCTGAGCAGTGAGCACATTTACGATCAGTTGAGTTCGGAAGCGGCCAGTGATTAGTTTTATCGTAACGAACATCTTGAAGTGGTTGTGACACAGATCGTCCTTGATGGGATGGTGTTCCAAATCTTCTCAGCAAGGTGAGACATAAATTTCAACGAAACTTGAGAAGCTTGTGAGTTGCATAATCGACAGAAAGCAGTTTTCTATTTAGAATCCACGCATTGACAACAGTGGCGTCAAAGAAATAAATTAAAACTGCCCACCACCATTTGCGCTGTCTCATGCCTGTTCTATATGTAGCTATGTTTTGTTTCAATAAGTATACACCTCCCTTTACTTGGTTGTACATTGAAAAAAAATGTCGGTTGTTGAACTTACACCTTAGCTTTGTTTTGTCTTGACCATCGACTCGTTATTCTGAGCAACAAATTTTCACAGTTTGTAGCAGATGTCACCTCGCAGTTATCATAACAGCGTAACAGTCTAATATTTTCTGATGTATGAAAATCAAATGCTTCTCTTCTTTCATTCTATAACACTTTATTATTTTTCAGTAGACATAGATCGGTTCTAGCTGCTCTATTTGTCCCTATAGCACACATACTAATCTCAGAAAAGTATTTTATCAATGGCACTGAAGTGAAATAGTTCTCAATATAAACTTTATGTCCAATATGATTAGGTTGGTCTTATAATAGAAGTTACTGCCAAAAGAGTTGATAGAGAAAATATCAGTGTGCTCATAGGAGGGCGGAAAGAACTCAAGGTCAAAACGAATTGAGAGTATCTCCCCATCAATCCTCAGGCCCATTTTTCAGTGCCCTGTACTGTTGATAAGAAAAAAGTATTTCAACGTTGCTAAGTTTTAAAGTGTGTTGTAGTTACCCTAATAAAATAATGTGAGTATACTAGTAGAATGGATACTACAAGGCATCAAAAGGAATAGGCTGTCATTGTTGTCTGGGTGCATAGCGTCCTATAAATCGGACACCTAAGTCTCCCCCTTTATGAATGATGCCAATATTTTTTTATCAGTGTGTGTACATACATTTGGTATAGTGTAAAAGGACGTTTACATTAAAAATAACATATAAATATTTAATACAAATCTAAACATAATTTTTGACTTACCCTCGATGTGTAACAATAAAATCTAAGTTTGCCATTTTCACTGATACAAACTGCTACACAAAAGACGTGAACTCAACTCCCAGTTTCACTGTAGTTCATCTTTTATAAAACCCTATAGTTAACATTAGTACCAACATATTATGAAAAAAATATACATTTCCCTCACATTTTAATTTCTCTCGCCCACGTCCGATTTATCGGACGCTATCCACAAATTGGTCTGGACTGCCGATGACTGGGAGATAGTGGCTCGATTTCCGTCGAGTGTACTGATAGGGATATTTCTTAAATGTGCTCCCACTCTTTATCCACGAAAATATGGGTACACTTTCCCTAAATTCAACCTTCCTCATTTCTAGCCCCCTAGAGTAGTTATTACATAGGCATATGAACAGAATATGTAGTAAGACGCGGTGCTAATATATATTTTATTATATAACTACATATTAACTTAGAACGAACCTTAATATCTCGGATATTTGGTTCGCAAAGAAAGAAGCTCACTAAAATCAAAATGTTTTTCTCCTCGACCTTTAGTGTTGAAGCAAACAAGAGTTCACTAGTAGAATTTTTTTATATAGAAACCTATTTGTAAAGACTTAAAATATGGGATTAAAATGCTGTTTCTTGCCATTGACGTTTTCAAGCAATGATTCTCTGTATCCATCTTGGAGGTGCTTTTTCCACACTCTATTCCATATTGTACATACATTCTCTAAGCCTTGGAACATTCTTATCGCCCTTCAACCACGCTTTTCACTTTCGGGACACTCTTTCACTCTAGTTTTAATCATATTCACCCCCTTACGTTTCATTGCTAAAATCACCTTTCAACGCCTCAATTACTTCTTCATCTAGTGAAATTATTTTCTCTATAATTTCAATTCTAAATATAGGAAATATATTTAATTCCAATGGAATTGTCATTTACTAATTGTAGCAGTTCCTTGAGTGGTACTTCATTATATCCATCTAACTTTACACATCCAGTAGCAAACAGTGTTTCGGAAGAAGTTTTGTATAAAAAATATTAACACGTTATTCCTTACCTTGCCTGTAAAAAGTTTAGCTCACAGTGAAGAAACCTGTCTGTCTTTATTTGCTCCAAACGTGGTATGAAACCTAAGCCCGCAGGGTGGAATGCAATGGCAGCCTGCACTCAGCCTTTCTTCCCCTTACCATCAAATATTATATTCAGTTGTTGTATGTGCTACAATAATAAGAGCTCTGGTAGAAATCCAATTTAGCCAAGTCTTAAATTCAAGCCACAAAGAAACCTTTGTTTTCAAAGAATTACAGTGTTATGAAGACATTTATTCTTTAAAGTTTATATTTTAAGGTCGACTATAAACGAAGATGATGGTAGGTTATTCAGGTTTTTTTTAACGCATATTGAAATGTTTCTTTTATCTGAAAAAAATAATTTGGTTCATTAGGTTAGGATGTTCACAGCAACTAAACCAAATGTTTATACATAAAATTGCGATAAAATGATCCAGAAGTGAGCACACTCCCAGGATTATTTGAGTATGCAGGCCTAGACGAAGTTTAATTTTCTATGTTTATTATTTTTGGAGATACCCTTGGTAGCGAACACGAAGTCTTAGGTGTAAGTCAAGAAATAAATATATACATATTAGTTATAAAATTATTACTCGTGTGTAAATTATCATGTTTTCCTAAGTACATTTCGTCCACCCGAAATGAAAGCAATCATAACTTGACAGGTTATAGAATCTACGCCATAGTAGAGCAATGCAAAGCATGTTTGCTACCTTAAAAGGGTAAACAAAGGGTATATATACTTATCTTTCCCTTTATACGTTTTCTGGTTTAGGACTTAGCCACGTGGCTCGTAAAACTCATAACATAATGAATGGGTAGAGATCATACTCCCGATATGCACACGCAGATATTTACATTGGTACGTAAATATTTCTCGTTTTTCTTGGTTATTGAATTAACTAAAGTGCTTGTCAAGTATTAGAACGTGTCAATCTCACAATAATATCTTCAACTAAGAAATTATCTATTTCACTCTCTTAGGTTTCATACGATAAGAGTGCGAAGTTTCAGACGCACAGGTTTTGCAGTTACCCGCACCGGCAGCCAAGATACCCAAGGCGTTGGGCTCTGAGTATCGATACAACTAAAAATAATAGGCTACGCCCCAGGTATATATCATAAGATATCCGTAGGTACCTAAGAAAAGTTTGTTAGTATTGAAGTTACAGTGTTTACACACAAATGTACATTATATATTATTCATATAACTAGTTTTTATAAGTATCTGATTAACCAGCCCAAAAATACAGAACCTTCAAAATGTATATGCATGAAAGTTAGGCTTTGTTAGGTTGTGATAACGTGTTATAAGAGTATTTCTCTGTAACATAACCATACTACGTAGGAGTGGTTAGAGTAGAGAATTGACTAAATTAATTTTATTTCTAATAAATAAACAAAAAAATGTATCTCAAATAAATTCTAAAATTAGGGGATAGTATATATTACCTCTAATTTATATTTGGATTTCAATTTGAAATAACTCGCTTCGGAGCCTTATGGTCTGAGGCATCTCTCTCGCAATAGAATATTCTGCCGATGATGGGAATATTGGAGTTCGAATCCATTTTGGGTGTACTGAGGGTGGTTTTCGTAAATGGTTTGCAACTCTTCCTCCACGAAAATTTGGATACACTCCCTATAAAATTGAACCTTATTAATCCACAACATTAGCGTAGTTAATACATAGACGCATAAAGCAAAAGTGTATTTAAGCCCCGTGCTTAGTAAAAATGAAATATCTCTGTGTAAGATTTAGGATTTCTAGCGTTAACACATCATGAATACACACAAACCATAAATAAAACATTGGTTTTATTTATAAGTGTATGTCGTTAATCATAACTCTGCATTATCAGCTGACTTTTAGTTATTTTGGTAATCTGTTTGTATGTATCAATATTTAGGCTATGTAAGTGTAGACTCAAATTAAATAAATACATTTTACGTTTCCTGTAAAATTTTCACTTATCAAAGAAACACTTTTTACTATCCATCGAATACAAACAAACCAAAACATAAACACAAGTCATTGTATTATAATCTACAATCTATATTTGGATTTGATGTTGGTATATATATATATATATATTTATATATATATATATACCAATATATATTGTATATATATATATATACCAATATATATTGTATATATATATATATACCAACATATATTGTATATATATATACCAATATATATTATATATATATATTCGAAATTCCTTTTGCTTTTTAAATCCAAATAACGTGAATTCGAATTAAAATAATAAAATTAATCACGTTTTTACTTTCTCGATATCTCACAGGTAGAGAAAGTATTGTGATCGTAAGAAAATCGAACTCGAGGTTTTAATGAATTTCTAGGTTTCCTGACCGAAAATCTGAAAATCAGAAAAAGTTGTTTTTGAATTTTCGTCTGTCTGTATTTACCTCAGACCAGAGCCTAAACTATTTTACCGATCGGGCTAAAACTTGGTAACTAGGGTTTTCATAGGGTTGCCCCAAGGTTTTTTTGGAATTGGATATTTACTTAAGGGCAAAAAGAAAAAAATCAATTTTCTCAAAATTGGCGCAAACGATTTTGTTTTAATTTCATTTCCAAGCGTAGATCAATATTATATACAAAATTACTACTCTAATTTTTCAGCAAAATGAATTCAAGGGTATTGGTCTGATACGAAAATTATCTTTTTACTTTCTCTCTATTTTACAGGTAGAGAAAGTATGGTGATCGTCAAAAAAATCGAACTCGAGATTTTGATGAATCTTAACGTTTCATGACTCCCTGAATCCGAAAAAGTGGTTTTTGAATTTCCGTCTGTCAGTCTGTCTGTCTGTCTGTACCTCCAACTAGAGCCTAAACTATTTTACCGATTGAGCTAAAACTTGATATCTAGGGTTTTAATAGGGTTGCNTTGTAGGACTATTAGAAATAAAAAACTTTTATTTGACATATATTTTTATAAAAGCAACAGTTTCTGAGATATTTGCAAATATATTAATACAATTTTGTGAGCTTTAGTTGTAAACATATACTACTTAAGTCTTAACGCAATAATTCTCCAATGCCATAGAGTAATTAAATATAAGTAAGTATCCAAAAAAAAGTATGTTATTTTTCCTTAAAGCTCTTAGGAGAAATGTTTGCATAGCAATGATCTATCTCCATTTTAGACTCAATAGTCAATATTTACATTTTTTTATTGGTCAAAATGTATAAATGAATAATTAAATATCAATGCGATGACTTGAAGATCTGCAACCCCTTATAAAATGTTAAAATTTTAACCAGAAATCGAAATTTTAATACGAAGTGTTGACCCTTGTGGAGACATTAAACTATTTGAAATGCTCTTAGGTGGACAAAGATGCGGCTCTTTTCTCATTGATTATATATCATTGTATATTATTTTTTGCGTGTTCTTATGTGGAGTGGTGATGATACAATGTACATTATTCCGTTCAGAAATCTTACAAGTTTTTAGAAAGAGAGAGAAAGTCTGTGCGGTGCACTGTACCATTTATTTTAATCATATACCTATCTGAAAATATTTGAGATATGAAATTACTTACCATTGTAAATATGTATTCCTATTTATAATACAAATCTTATTTGAAACATATATTTATAAAACCAATAATTTTCAAGCTAACATATGTTTTTACTTTTCGAAATTTATAAGTCAAGTATTGCGACCATAAAAAAAAATTAACCTGAGATGTTGATGGATTTAGACGTTTCATTTACCCTTTCTTTCCCCCCCCCTCAAGAACACTAAAAAGTGGTTTTAGTAATGCCGTCGGTCCGTTTAACCCTAAAATTAAGAGTAGTTAAATAAAGGGAAAAAAGAGAAAAAATTGATTTTCTCAGAATCGGCTCTAACGATTTTAAACTAAAACTCATATTTAGGCGTTGATTAAGATTATAAACAAAATGGCTACTCTCACTTTTCTATAAAAATTAATTTTAGGGTACTTTAGAGAAGTGAAATTATCCAAATCACCGACGAGTGATGGCGTTGGCAGATCTATGGAGTCCGGGCCTGTCGGTCTGGGCTCGTGGAGTTCTGCGACTTCGGGCCTCGGCTCTTGGGATTCTGAGCCTGCGGGCTTGGGCTTCGCCATTCTTGTGGTGAGCCGTTTTAGAGCTCCAGTGTTAACCCGGACAGTTAGTAGTGCATGAGCTAGATCATGAGCGCCTCCACTCTATGCAGGAGTAGTGGGGAATTACTTTTCCACACTCAATGGGCGTAATCCCATTCCTATACACACGGTAAAGAGTGGAGATCACAAGGTCGCTTCTGTGAGTGGAAGTAAATAGCTCCGGGTACCACCCTGGATAGGTGTCAAGCACGAATCCCTGGTGCCGGTCATACCACTGTATACTGGAAGGGAGAGAGGAGTTAATTCTCGCCTCCCCAGGTCTGATATAATTATCTCACCCTTCAGGGTGGGGGGTAGGAGCTTTTTAGGTACCGAGCTTGAAACCGCCCTGGGCCTTGGTGTCCAGGGGTGCTGTGACAGTCACGCCAGTTTAAAGCATACAAACACGTAGAGTGGATGTAGTAATCTCCCCAAATATTTAAGATACTAAATAACTTATCATTGCAAAATTGTAGTACTGTTAAAATAAAAAACGTTTATTTGAGATATATCTTTATAAAAGCAATAGTTTCATAGATATTGGCAAATATATCAAAATAATTTTGTGAGCTTTAGTTGTACAGGCACTACTTAAGTTTTAATGCAATAAATCTTAAATTCCATTGAGTAAGTAGATAAGTAAATCTCTCAAAAAGTTTATTTTCTTTTTCATTTAACTTCTTAGGGGATATGTTTGTACAGCAATTATCTATATCTATCATATTAGACTCAATAGTTAATATTTACCTTTTTTATTGGTCTGAATTTATTAATGAGGAATTTAATAAACCTGCGATAGCCATAAAGATGTGCAACCCCTAATAAAATGTTGAAAATTTTAACTGGAAGTCAAAATTTTAATACGACATATTGACTCATGTAGGCCCAATATAGATATTTTTTTTGTCCAAATATACTAATGAGAACTTTAATTATTTATAAAAAATATCACAAAATTTAAATACACGAGTCAAAAAATGTATAACGTAAGTATTACGCAATTTTTTCTTGGATTTGTGATGTGAACATATTTCATTTCACATATATTATGATTTTTGAGTAAATATTTCCATAACTAAGCAATTGATTGAGAAAGATCGTGTTGAGTTTCGTACCATTTACTTATTTTTTAGATGGTAAGCATCTCCAGATACCGATGCAGAGTCACATTACGAAGGGACCAGGGTTAGCTCACAATGATTCTTAGACACGTGTTCTGCAATGCCTACATTCTCCTCATATATGTGTTCACCAGGTGACCACAAGTGGGACACACATAGTCAAGGATTGGCCTAAGCAACTGCTTGTAAAGTATCAGAACGTTCCTTGTAGACAGGGCACTAGGCCTACTAAGCAATGGGCCTAAGATTTCCAGCCTTTGCCTCGTCTTGTTCTGTCTTTAGGTAAGTGTAGTTGCTAGTTCAGCTTTGTGTCCAGCGTAAGTCCCATGTACTTAGCACTGTTCGCCCATCTGATCTACCCTCCTAACAGCCAGAGTAGGACTGGCTTGTAAAACTTTCTCTTTCTTATTAATCGTCCTTCCGTTTATAATCGTCCTTCAGCTGATCAGACAAGCCTCCAGCTGCTTTAGGTGGTTCTGGATTCGCCTCTTCACCAGATTCCCTCACCATGACTCTGTTACTGGGTCCGTGTCGTCCACATACATTGCCAACTTAGTGCCTGGGGATTTTGTAATGTCATTAACATACAGACAAGCACCGATCCCACGTAGATACCCTGTAGCGCTCCACCCAGAATGCTTCTGACATAGGAAGGGGCGTTCACAAAAGTGGTGGAGAAGGTGCGGTAGGATAGATAAGATTGTACAATCTTAACTAGTTAAAATGGTGGTTTCAAGGACGGGAGCTTGACCTTTGTGCTAAACACGGCTGTAGGCCTCTACCACGTCAAGAAAGACAGCATCAGTTAGCCTGTTGATGTTGAAGTTCCTCGTGACCTGTTCTACATGCCAGACAAGTTGATTATACGTAGAATGTCCCGACCGAAATCCAAACTACTTGTTCATCAAGATGCCCACCTCTCGAATATGTCGGGTCAGTCTCGTCAGTAGAAAGTTTCTCTAACAACTTTACTAAAGTGTCGAGAAAGTTTATCGGTCGAAATAACGAGGTCAGGGCCGGGTTCTTACATTGTTTATGGAATAAGAGAACGTTGGCGTACTTCTAGAGCTCAGAGAAGGGACTCAGGAGCAGGAAGCCATTGAATAACTCCATGAGGAAGTTAATCACTTCCAACGGCAGCTTTTGGAGGACCGCGTTACTGATACCATCTGGTCCAGGTTTCTTGTTAAATCTTAGAGCCCTCGACAATTATGTGGCCTCTATGGGTTCAGGTTCAGCCAAGGTGTCTTTAAGAGACCGCATCTACGTGCACAATGTGCACCGGGTCTGACGGGTCGTCAGTTGGTAAAATTGTGCTTCTAAGTGCTCAGCGAGAGCATCGGCCTTCTCCTGGTAGGAGTTGGCCATCCCATTCCATCCTAGAATAGGCGGCCTCAATGTGAGGATCCACATCAAGTTCTTCGTCATTCACCACAGGGACATGTCCTTTACGCACAGACTCTCAACCTTGACCTCCCAGACATTGTTCCTATATTTTTGGACCATTTAGCGAACAGCATAGACTTTGCAGTTCCAATTGGCCTTGTCTACCAGTTCCATAGACATTTGCCAAGCCTTCCTCAGCCGATTTTCTCCCGGACGTGCCTGAGGNCCCAGACATTGTTCCTATATTTTTGGACCATTTAGCGAACAGCATAGACTTTGCAGTTCCAATTGGCCTTGTCTACCAGTTCCATAGACATTTGCCAAGCCTTCCTCAGCCGATTTTCTCCCGGACGTGCCTGAGGATATAATCGGGCAGGAAGCTTGTGGTGCCCTCTTAGGACGATGCATAGGCGTCAAATCATCGAGTACTTTCATGATTGCTGAAGTTACGGACTCAACATTGCGGTCGAATTATGCTGCTGTTTGAAAGGTAGGGGTGGGTCCTAGCCTCTCCTTCAACACCTTCGTGAACCTGTTCCAGACAGTGTGCCTAAGGCTGGATTTTTTGAGGATCTATGAGGGACACTGCGCGTCCCAGTTTCACAAAAACGGAACTTTGATCTGAGAACAGCTATGCTAGAGTTTACAGAACTAGTCGTCATCTGATCTCTCTGGTGACAACCAAGTGGGTGATTAGCGTTGAAGTAACCACAGATTAATACAGGCGTGGTACCTCAAAGCAGCACCTCAATGTTAGCTCTAGTAGCTGACGAGTACAGTCCAAACACTACTTTCTATACAAATTAACTTTCCAAAATGGTATTTGGCTCAACCCAATCAAAATTCTGAATGTGTGGGTATACATGCACATGGGGTCAAAATTTTACCTCAAGCACTATTCATTCAGGGGTGTTAACCCACCGTACAATCAGATAGCAGCGTAACGGCAAACTATAGTCCATTCATCCAACTCACGCATCCATGCCTGCATTAACAGCTCTTGTTCCAGTAGACCACTCTCGTCCACCACAGGCAAACTCAGACCCATTTCGTTCACTTTAATGAGAGGACTCGTCTGTGAACGGCCACCTTCGGAGAGAGCAGGTCAAGGATAACGTTATTCATCTCGGCTGGTGAAGCGAGCCAACTTGCATTATATACTGGTTGGACTCAGAGCGACAAATGCAAGTTCCTTGCAAAGAGGGACCGGTCTCAGGGCGGCATATGCAAGCTCTCAGCAAATAAAAAAGGTAACTGTTTCAGATGCTATATCACCCCAAAACGATACACTTTGATACCAAATTGACTGACAACAAAGATTTTAAAAATTTAATATATATTTGAATTGTTATAAATTAAATATGTAGATTTAACCAAACTAAAAGTCGGTTTTTATGATGACACCACTTCATTTGCTGATGAGATAGAGTGTTGGTAGGCCTATATAGCTAACTGTTTATTTTTAAAAACATGGCGTACAATTGTAGCCCCTTTTTGGAAATATTTAAAGAAAATTTCAGCTTGGAGGCATACATATTACATCTAGCACAAGAAAGACTTAAGATTACAGATAGCACAGCATCATTATTCTAACAAAAAAGATAAAGTTACATCAATACAAAATATTTCACAAGTCCAAAAGTGACAGACAACCAACTTAGTGTGTTTGACAAACATTCTCACTCAAACAAAGTCGCTAAAAGAAAGCCTTATTCAAAATCATAACATAAGGTCATATTATATAATTACGTAACATTTATATTATTCCTTGTTTAAAAAAATGAATATTATGTTACTAATAACATATTTATTTAAATACCTAATAGTTCTGACTCAAGAATTCCAAATATTAACAAGTCTTATTTTATGAATTTTAGGCTGAAACGCAATTTAGTAGAATTAGAAAAAAAAACTGTAAATTATTCTAAGACTATATTTAACATACCAGCTAAAGAACTAGTTCCTCCTTGAATGACATTTTCCCCAAGAGTTGTTTTATATTGCCACCTCCAGGTTGTTAAATAAAATAGTTGCCCCAAATAAGTATATGGGATCTTATAAAAGGGTAACGAAGGAAGGTAACCTATGTCGACTCTCTGGTGGTGATTCTACACAACTCGTGGCTACGTAATCCAAATCTAACATCTGAGAAAGTCTGGGACAGTATGTAACATCATTCTATCCTTCTCGAACATTGGGGAACTGCTATGAAGTGGTGCGTTATTACAACTCCTCTTTAGTTAGCCGTCAAAAATCAATTATTCTGTCGTGGGTGGGTGTGTTTGAATCGTATTTAGCTCGGGTGGTCGTTGAGAGAAAGATTGAATAAAGTATATGATGAGTGACAGCTTACGTCGATATTTCCCGTTTATTCATATTTTTATATTTGTTGTTCATTATAAATTTGATAATTCTACACAATAGAAGAATTCCTATCTCGATCTCATGAGTTCTTTTTGAGTTTCCTGGCAATAAACAAACAGAAAATCGATTGAAGAGACTAATTTAAAGTTTCATATTATGTATAGAGGAAACAATAGTTGATTGATAAAACAAAATGTTTATCTTTCAAATTTTATAGTTTAAAAAACACTTTACCATCAACAAAATTTTACAAACTAGATTAATGACTAAATGGGGTTAGTTTCTTTAAAATTGTTACTAGATAACTTTTTAATTAATTAATTAATTAATTAAAAATAAATTAATTAATACAAACAGAAAATCGTTTGAAGAGACTAATTTAAAGTTTCATATTATGTATAGAGTAAACAATAGTTGATTGATAAAACAAAATGTTTATCTTTCAAATTTTATAGTTTAAAAAACACTTTACCATCAACAAAATTAATCAACAAAATTTTACAAACTAGATTAATGACTAAATGGGGTTAGTTTCTTTAAAATTGTTACTAGATAACTTTTTAATTTAACTAAAATATAGTATCAAGCTGATACAAGTAAACGATATTTTAAAGCTTTCTAAGGTTTTTTCAATGTAACTAGGGAAAAATAATTAAACTGTATATTTTCTGTTTGCTAATCTTGAAGATTACAAGAGGAGAAAAGCTGGAAAGTAGCATTATACATATTTTCTATGAGAGTAACTTCTATATCTCACACCTTATCAGGACTACAGCAAATATTTATAATATGACACGTACTTTTTTTTAAACATAATATAAAGTACATTTTAAAGGTCTCGTGATTTTCTAAAAGATGGCAGCACTAGCTCACAAACATAGTTTTAGCTAAATATAGTGCTTCCCCCCCTTTTTCTTGCACCATCCATTCTAACTGGAAGATTAGACTACGTTCCATGAAATAACTTTCTATACAAAACCTAGTTAAGATTGAGGTTTGGTTCTCCAATTCACTTGTATAACACTGTTACTTATTCTATTGTAGGTTTACTAATCGTTATTACCGCGAGATTACTGAAATACAAAACTCAATCTTAAAATACATTCAAGGTAAAATTAACCTTTGAGATTAAAGCGTAAAATTTAATTACTCACATTAATTACACCTTGTTAATTTCCTCTTTTAGCAAAAGTTAAATTTGTGTTTATTTCAACATTAATTATTAAGCATCTCGTGATGTGATTTAGCACATTGCATTATCTGACTAAGCTTCAATTATTACTTTCTCGCTATCTTACTGGTAGGGAAAGTATTGTGATCGTCAAAAAAATCGAACTCGAAATTTTGATAAATCTCGACGTTTCATGAGCCTCCGATTCCGAAAAAGTTGTTTTAGAATTTCCGTCTGTCTGTCTGTATGTACTTTCAACTAGAGCTTAACTATTTTACCAATTGGGCTAAAACTTGGAATTTAGGATCTATATAGGGCTGTCCCGAGGGGTTTTTGGAATTGGATATATAGCCCTAAAATTAAAGGTAGTTTACTGAAGGGCAAAAAGGAAAAAAGTCAATTTTCTCAAAATAGGATCTACCAATTTTGATTAAATTTCATTTCAAAACATTTATAAATACTCCAAACAAAATGGCTACCCTCAATATTTTAGCAAAATGAATTTAATGGCTCCAGGCTGATGTGTAAATTCTCACTTTTTAACATATCTCCGAAACTATTTGAGATATGAAATTACTTATCATTGTAAATATGTAGATCTATTTATAATACAAATATTTTATTCAAATATATTTTGATAAAATTAAAAACTTTCAAGCTATACACAAGTGTATATATATATACACTTGTGTGTATATATACACTTGTGTATATTTATATATATTTAACTTTTCGAACACAAAAGGTAAGGTATTGCAACTGTAAAGAAAATCTAAACTGAAATGTTGATGGATATCGACGTCCCATTAACTTTCGAACCTAAAAAAATAGTCTTTGCAATTACGTCTGTCTGTGTGTCTTTTTAACCCCAAAATTAAGATAAGTTTAGTAAAAAGAGAAAAGAGAAACAATCTTTTATCTCAAAATCGGCTCTAATGTATTTGATTAAAATTCGTTCACAGTCGTTAATTAGGCTTATTAATAAACAGGCTATTTTAATCTTCCCATGAACATGACTTTTATGGTACTTTACAGAAGTGGAAATTTCCATACCTCCACAACTATTCGACATACTAAATAACTTATCATTGCAAAATTGTAATACTATTAAAATTAGTAGTACTTATAAAATTAAAAACTTGTATGTGAAATATATTTTTATAAAACCAACAGTTTCTGAGATATTGCTAAATATATTAACACAATTTTGTGAGCTTTAGTTGTAAAGAGATACTACTTAAGTTTTAAAGCAATAAATCTCCAATGCCATAGAGTAATTAAATATAAGTAAGTTTCTCAAAATGTTTGTTAGGATTCCTTAAACCTATTAGGAGAAATGCTTGTACAGCAACGATCTATCTCCACTTTAAACTCAATAGTCAATATTTACATATTTAATTAGTCAAAATTTATAAATGAGGAATTTAATAGCAATGCAATAACCTGGAGATGTAAACCCCTAGTAAAATATCCAAAAATTTTAGACCGAAGTCGATATATTAATACAAAGTGTTGACCCACGGAAACACAATATCAATATTTTTATTTTATCGCTACCTTACTGTTTTGTGATTGTCAAAAATATTTAAATCAAGATTTTGATGG
>CABFWB010006302.1:0-10178 GCA_902151455.1 Timema bartmani
CCCCCCAAAAAATGTTTTTTTCTTTTGTTGCGTTGAAATTAAATACTCAGCGAAGTGTATAGACAAAATAGGAAATAGTTTATTTTCGGTAATTGATACAAAAATATTGTTAGATTTTTCTTTTAAATTAAATTTTAAACAATGTGTTTTAACGTAAACTGAAAATGCTATATCAGAAGTAGGTAAAAAAAATCCTATTCACTAATACCTTATTCATCGCTGTAGGCTTTGTATTAAATGAGAAAAAGGTATGTTGACAACAGAAATTATGTATATATATATATATATATATAGGATGTTCTGAAATGGTTTACATCCTTTTGTGTTGCTATTCTCTTGCTCCGCATTACACGGTCAAAATATTTTCTCTACAATGATGCAATCTTTATTGTTTTGCCTGCCTAGTGAGGATCAAGAGAATTGCAATACAATAGGTTTGTAAACCATATAATAGTCTTACTCTTACTTATGTTATTATAATCTCCTTAATAAATAAAATAAAACATACAATATATAAACATGTTAAGCCATATAAAGGGATCCATCAGAAATTGTAATGAAATTATCCTATTTTCATGGCAGGACTCGCTCTAGAAGCCGCCGTGGTCTTCACAAACTTTCGGAACAGAAAACAGAAATAATATTTCCTTCACGTCGTACTACCCGTCCAGGCTATACGTATGCAGTACCAATTACGTTAATGTGATAGGAATGAGGAAGATAAGAGTTTAGAGGAGCTCTACCAATATTAGCTGGGTTTAATATGAAACCATCCTTTGTACAATCGGCACCAGCCCACCATGACTGAAAAACCTGACTTGATGATCATCCTGACATACAGTCCGTACGTCTATCGACATAAGTGGTGGTAGAAGATAATAACACATTCAGTTTGTTCGACAGTCCATACGCCCATCGACATGAGTGGTGGTAGAAGATAATAACACATTCAGTTTGTTCGAAAGTCCATACGCCCATCGACATGAGTGGTGGTAGAAGATAATAACACATTCAGTTTGTTCGAAAGTCCGTACGCCCATCGACATGAGTGGTGGTAGAAGATAATAACACATTCAGTTTGTTCGATAGATGCAACTGGTTCAGAGAGATAGATTGGGGCTCAATTTTTTTTTCCAACTACTAGCCAATGTTCATAATAAGAACCTTATTGGACACCTGAAAACGCTACTAGATCTACTTTCAGGTATTCAAACGTAAATTAATTGGATCTGCGATTGTCACCTTTGAAGATGAACACTACAGTGAGAGTTACATGTTAAAAACTATCACCTATACACCCTACTGTGATTAAGATGGGAGTGTAGGAGATGCGAGATAAGGTTATAATGTCCTTGCAGTTTTTATACCAAACATATTTTAGGCTAAGATGAATTAACTATGACTCCAGTAGAAACAGAGTTTATTTTTCTTCACATATTGATATAAGCGGTTATTGAATATGTTTCAAGAGTATATAGTATTAGAGTATATACTTTTTGAATGAAGTTAAAAAGGTATAATTAAATTCCAGGTGACCCTTGACAGATATTCAAGAACTGTTGAGGTCACCACCTGAAGAAAAGTATACTCCATGTCTGTACTAAATAAATATTTTGCTTCTTTAGAGCTAAAAAGTTTTGATATAAAAACTACAAAATAAAGCTCTTAAAAACTAAAAAATATACTGCTCTTAACTCGTGTTGTCTACACTATCACCTTAAGGAGACCTGATCTCATCATCATAAAACGATTGGTCACAACTTTCCAGTCTCTCTTTTTTTGATGTCTTGAACTGGAGTAGGAAATTGCATTTTAGGAACTACGATACTAATAACCACAGACTCTCTCTACCCAACTATTAGCCAAGATTTCGAAGCATATTTTTATCCACTAAACTAAGTTGTACACTTTTTATTCTTGAAATTGTCTGATAATGTCCTTACTTTAGTTTAAAGCAACACACGAAGACTTGGATGGACTTGATTTTACTTAAGCTGTCTAAGATTAAGTTATACTAAGTTTCGAAACAATGCTATGTTGGCCTTGTATCGGTCGTAACGTGGTCTAATGTGTCAGCCTCGTCAGGTCTGAGGAACTGATGATGGGGAGGTTGGTATTTACTAAAGATTTTTCCACTCTTTAATCTAAATTATGTCACAATCATATCCACCCCATTGGTGTACATCTCTGAATAAGCCGGATAAGATACAGTGCACAGAAAAAACTTTATTTGAGAAATTGTTACTGTAAAAAGTTGAATACATTATTTTCAAATTTGATCAAGACTTATCTCTTTTATACCTGAAATAGTGCAATCATACTGTAGTTAATTATATTTAATTACCGGTTTTCCACGCAACTTCAAAACAGGGAATACAAAAGATAGTTTTTGTATACGGAAACAAAACTTGGAAAAAATAAAGCAATTTGGCAAAATCTAGTAAAAATATTGGATTATTTGATAATTTGGGACATTAATGTCAAAGCTTAAAATACTAGGTCTTTGGATGGATGAAAAAGTCAACTGAAGAACTAAGCGCGACGATTAAAAGCAAACGTGTATCTTTTCAACCCCTTAAACAAGGTTTGTGAAGTGACAGAAGATGTATTTCCCTATCAATATCTAATCATCCTGTTAAATATAAGTTACATGACTTCAAACTTAGTATGATGAAAAATGAAATTTAATATTATTTTCCTCAATCCAAGCTACCTGGAAAACATAGGAAATTTCGTAGTGGTAATAAAGTGACCCCGGGTATTTATTATTCTGATAAAAAAATTCGCTGATTACATGGTTATGACTTTTTGACTTTAATCTAAGTTAACCTGAAAAGTTCAACTTGTACGATTCTACTATCGAGTAGTTTATTAGAAAGGGCCATTGTTTGGTCCATCAAGATGAGACTGATACCCTTCAGTATAAACGGATGATGAATCCAGACATTTTCTAAATTTATACTTTGTGCAGTATTTCTTCTACCCCAAATCGGGGAAATTTTTTTCTTTTACTGCGTCTTATTAACTGTTCAGGATATACAGGTATAGGATAATCACCCTCTTGGAGTAGGGATGAGGAAGGAACCATTTTAAAGGTAAATATACCCGCCTTTGAGTGGAAGAAGAGTGGCAAACCATTTAGAAAAAAGCACCCTCAGAAGACCCGGTGGAAATTCGAACCCCGTCATCTGCATTCCAGTCTATTGCGAGAATAACGCCTTTGATCATGCGGACACCGAAGCGAGTTCCGCCTATTTTAAATTGGAGCATGTTCATCCACAACAGATTACATTGTTAATCATTACATACGCACATCACGTAGTGCTATTAGCAGATAAAAAAAGAAATTTGATTAAACTTATATTCTGTTCCTTTTGACTACGTTTTAAAGTTTGACATAAATTTGTTCCCCGAAATTACGAAACTATTTTTCTTATCCTTGTCGGAATTTAATGGAAATTGTACTCCACACCACATGTCAGAGCTCAATTTTAATTAACACGTCCCCTCCCCCCTCTCACTCACTGGTGTCATTGTTTTTATTCTTTTACCCTTTTTTTTTTGTGGGGTTTGGGGGGGTTAAAACATGAGATTTTTTTTTTTTACTCTTATGCAATGTGTCCCATTATCCTCGTCGGAAGAATTAAATATCTTCGGCGGTGTTCCAAGGATCAAAACCATTAAAACTCTTGATCCACGTACTCGGGGACCACTCTTCTGGGCTCTGGAGTTGCCGATGTTACAAAAGGTCACTGCTAATGACGTAGGCAGTTCGAAGCCCTCATTCGGAAAAAAAAAAGAAGGTCGTAGTCCCTTTTTTTATATCATCACTCTCGCTCTCTCTTTCTCTCTCCACTGAAGACATGTGGGACTTTTCCCATCACCAAGGCGCAATCTGTTTGAAGTCTTCGGGTTTCTCTTGACGGTCTTGTGATGGTCTAGGGATTGTGAAGGGTTGTATGTGTGTGTATGTTGAAGGAAGGTTCACTACCTCTCATTGTGGTCGAGTTACAAGTGAGAACTTCCACTGCTTTTGGGAGTCGTGCCGCAAATTGGACAAAGATAAGTGTAATACAGAAAGAGAGAGAAAAAAAAGGGAAAGAAAAAATAGTTCTAGATGTGTGTAATTCTCATTTTTCACGCGATTCTTGAATTCCTTTGAACATAAAGGGTAGTCTGCTAATTAGATAAAACCTTCATGGCCCCTTAGCAACCTTTTATTTTCATCTATTTTTTGTTGTTTGTGTTTGTGTGTTTTTTTAGCACCTTTTGATGTCGCGGACACGCTTTGTCATGACCGTTAGCATACCCGTATTTGTGCAGTACACCATTAGACGCGAATTTGATCTAGTTTGGTCCGTTATTGAATTAGTGCACTATAGTGAAGGATATAGGTGTACACAATAATTTTATATAACATTTTATTTGAAGCTGAAATTAAATTCAGGAGTGAACGTTAAAACGATACGGTTTTGTGTTGGTTGCCAATTGAAACGTTACGGTCGCGCGTTGGGCGCCAATTAAAACGTTCTTGAATTGATTGTGAGATAATTGGTATTCATAGCCCCGTGATCAAGCGCCAATTTTGATAAGGAATTATTTTTATGCACCACGTTTGCTTGGGGTGCCGGTTAAAGTTATACTATTTAATCAGCTGATAATTGCCCCATGATCCAGCACTAATTAAAGCGATACAGAATGTTTGTTAGATAATTTAATTAAATAAATAATACCTTTAATATTACACACGATTTATTTAGATCATGGCTCTGGTTTATTACAACGTTCTGTAAATTTATGTCGCCGGCACTGTTAATATTTTACTCTGTTGAGTTACATTGCTACTATTTTTCCTACCGGCACTGTGTAGATTTATGTGACTACTCTATATATTCATACGCACAAGCAGCTTATATATGACCTACCCCTTGCCCCTTGGACCTCTCGTGACCAATGTCAAAACCAACAAATCAAAAGCGTCATAGCGACAGGTGTCGTGAAGGCTAGCTTCCTATTGGGTAGAGGGAGCTAGCGTCACTAGCTTGTTTGGTAAACACTACGGAGTTACTTTTTGAAAGAAAAAATATAACTTTTAATGGTGCAATCCTTTGACATTATTTCTGAAAAGCGCGTGATTCTTCATGGATGAAGTCTTTAAAGGATAATTTACATATAGCACTTTAAAGAAAAATGCACTCGCTTTCGGGCTGACTCGATGAAGTTTACCTATTTTAATTGTAGAGTAAAGTATTCCATGAAAAAATGCAAGCAATTGGTATTTTAACTTAAGCCTCGCTCATAACTTGCACTATTTGTAGTTTTTATTAAATGATTTTCCTCTCTCTAGCTTCTCGCAAATACGTGTACACTTCCTCTAAAATCAACCTTACCCTTAACACATAATCGTAACTAGTGCATACAGCTTGAATGGGTAGTGAGACTCGATGTTAAAAACAAACTCGAAAACAAAACAGCTGAAATTCTCCTTTTCGTACTCAGTGGTACATATCGATCTGTCCACAAGAGAAGATGAGGGTACTGTGGGGCGTAAAGGGTATTTATTGGTGTCTCAACATCGCGGGAGAGGGTTGAAAAGCTTGGTCTAGGGTAGGGAGAGTAAAGGAACAGTCGACCCATCCCTCGTCAAGCCCCAGCAATTAGCTATTGTCCGGAGTGTTGCCGCAAGCTCTCAATGTCCACTTGTTTGTGTTCGCTGGCCAATCGGACGGTGGTGTGTCCTTGCAATATCAGGGACTAGGTAGGAGCAGCAACATGAAAGAAACGGCTTAAGAGTGAGAGCGAGTCTCAATATATTTTTAACAGTTTATTTGATTTGGAATCAATTTCAACTCTTTGGATAAACAATATTTGGCTCTAAAATAAACAGGAGCTTCTATAATATTTTTACTGATATATATACACATAAATATCATATAAGTTTCCCCCCTTTTATTTGAGGTATTTGACGTGGATTTTCTGAATCGACTGATTATATCAACATACGATCTATGAATTAACTTAAATCTAGAACAGACACAAAATCCAGCCGCAGGCCGTTAATTCGTCACTGTGAAAGGGTAAACCCACATTTCATTAATGATACTTTTTTCGGCCATGCTGGAAATCGAACGCGGGACCCTTAGCTAAGTAGATAGACACGCTAACGACTGAGCTAGAGTGTCGGATAATATAATATTCATTGGTTTTAATTTTTTTTTTTACTAAAGCTGCAATAAACTTAAATACATATGTTAAGGCTATTTCTATGTCCATGATTTTTTTTCTAAGGAAAGTCCCTAGCATTATTTAATTTTGGAAAAAAGTTTGGTAGTAAAAATAGTACAAGTTATTTTAAAAAGCATTTAAAACTAGTTTGTATCGCGATAACTGGTTGTTTCAGCACAAACGTGTCAATTTAGTTTGTTCTTGACATATGTTTGTATATATAATGGAATAATTAAGCTACTATTATTGTTTGGAATAGTTTTATCTAGCAGTAAATGGATTTGAAACCTAAACGAAATTGATAGATTTAAAGAAAATACTGAGAATGGAGTTTACAAAGAAAATATTTGGCTATGGTAATATACTCTTATTTTAAAGAATAATATATTTTATTTCACTGTCACTATAAACATTATTATATTGTATTAATGTGCGTTTGTAGCGGCGCTTTAGTTAGTACTAAATACACAGACTACATTTACAGGGATATAAAACATGATAGGTTAATACTTGGAAACATAAGACTAAAATGCATGTTGCCATAAGAGTTTAATAGAGCAAACAAAAACAAACAATTACAAAGCAGTGATCAAAACACAATCCATCATTTCCATTGTTGACCGGCCAAATGGACCAAAATACCAAGTACAACAATAAGTTTAGTATCTGATACACTCGTAAAATTAAATCGGCGTGAAGCGCCATGGGTCTAATCCCTCATTCAGACTACAAAACTTAGCTGGTTCTACTAACTACCGCCTCACTCTTAAGAGGTATAATCATACTTTCTAGAGCGAAAGACACAACTAAGGGCCAGTTTCATAGTTAGATTTAGTACGCCTCAAGTGCGGCGCTATACTAAATACAAAACGTCACCTACCTGAAATTGAATGGAATGGGCCAGTTTTGTATATGAAACTGGCCCATTCCATTTTGGTCTAGGTAGGTGTCGTCCTGTATTTAGTATCGACTCGCACTTTAGGCGTACTAAGTTTGACTATGAAACTGGCCCTAAGGCTAATTTAAGTTACTCCCCGATTGGAAGACAAGGACTACAAACACAATATAGTTGCAATAGTGAATTTGTTGCAACAAACATCTAAAGCATAACGACTGACCAGCAAGGCATAGCCAGAACCCACACAACGGTCAGACTAACTAACCCTATTTCAAGAGGTGAGAAAGATATGTGCCAGTGAAGCTATCATTGAAATGTTAACCATCTAGTATTGGTTACATAAGTTACAGAGAACTGTTTATTAGTCCCAGTCATAGAAATACCGGGCTTATATCTTCTAGAAAGTGGTCATTCAGGATTCTAGGCCTATATACAGTAAAAGCTGGCTTGTTACTAATTAGTATTACCAGATACCATGAGTTTAACTACATTCAAACATAGGCACAAACAGCATATCAGATAAAGGCTATTAACAATCAGCAAGTTATCATGCAGCCCCAGAAGGAAGTCAAACATGAACATCCAACAAGGCGCGGGCTGCGCCAGAACGGCAGTGACAAACCCACAAGTTGCGCACCGCAAAACAGGCGAACAACATCGGTTCACAAGAACAACTAACAATTACCTAACTATGTCTCAATAACGGGCCTTGAACAACCTACATTCCTCCTCTCCTATCAGAAGGCACTGAAGACCGGAACATGGTCATGCAGGCTAAGGGGTGAGGTACACGCCAATGAAACTACTGGTCTTAAGTACCGAATAGCAAGAACAATAGATATGAAAGATTCCGCATGACGTGGTCAACATGATTTTGACTATCAAAACCTAACCTAATTATACATAATATAATCGACAAACTTTACAGTGACAAACACTCTTAACTTGTAAGAATAATCCTAACTGAATTACATGACTCTGAACGTAGAGCCTCCTGCTCCTTCCAAGGTAAATATAACTATAGTTTAAGACAAGTTTTTCCGTCTGTCAGATGAGTCTGACGGCACCATCATCGTGATCTTGATATCTTCTTGGTTGTTGTAGATATTGTTTGAATGGAGAGACTAGAAATATCAGTCGTAGAATACAAGATTGGAACTGTGTTTGGACCCAGGCGTTTTATACAAGTTGAACTGACGAACAAGGGGTGTGGGGGTGTTAGATACACTTCTCAACGTGGTAGAGCACGTAGGCACCTGGCAATGACGTACACACCCTCGCGGGCCATGTTCAAATCCGCTCAGTTCCCTTGGTGGTCTAGTTGAGTTGAATGGAGGCCCGTGCGCGTGCGAGCAACTCTTCCCAGGGAGCTATTCTCACCCAGCAATGTTATATTATATTTAGCACCGTTCGGTTTATACGCTTAGGTACTAATTAAGCTAATGGATTAGGAATTTGGAAGGTTGAATATATAGGAAGTGAACCCGCATTTGCGTGGAGGGAGAGTGGAAAACCATTTAGGAAAAACCACCCTCAGTTCACCCGACTGAGATTCGAACCTCGATCTCCCCATCCTCGGCGGTCGAGCTCAACACGACTAGCGCGTTAGCCAACTACGCCACCGAGGCGGGTCCCAGAAATGTTCCCGAGGCGTGGTATGTAACAAAATATGTTATAACAATATATATATAACTCGCTTTGCTCGTTGCGGGCTCCGCCCCCCATACCCCCAGTGAGTGTAAACTAATGTAATTCCAGCGTTGTTTTGAACGTTGATTGATTCTAGCTGTCCCATAAGTGTCAGAAAATTAAAAAATGTGTGGAAAATGTGCAAAATTTACCTAAAATAAAATAATCTATTTCTGGTGCAATCCGTTTTTTAATATATCTTACCGTTTAGCCACAAGAGACCTCTAAAGAAAGGTCCGCATCGGCTTTAAAGTTGCTCCACCATTTTGAATATTTTTGGGGGTTAAAAATTATTTTTTTAAAAACTTTTTTGAATTTTCCCGTTGGCTACAGGCTAGAAGCTATAAGTTTGCTAAATTTCATGTTTCTAGCTCATCTGTAAGTGGGTAAACATTAATGTCAGTGAGTGAGTGAGTCAGCCATGTGGCTTTATAGTATAGTGATGAAATGATTAGATATCCATATATATTTTACCATGGGAAGTCATTTTCTTTAGCTGGTGCAGTTCGTACGGGCAGAACTGCTAAGCCCATTACACGTTGTCAATTTTTAAGTCTGTTTAAAATTAATGTTTGGTAAATTAAATATAAAAATGAAGCTTATCTTTCGAAGCGTCCCCTGTACACACTTAATCTCAATGTTTAGGATGTATTTATACTCAACTAAGGAAGGCTCCCTGATTTGATTCATGTCACTGCCGGTAGAAGTTTGTCAATTTATGAAACTAAGGTTTACCCTTTCACCGTGATTAATTAATGGTAAGGAGACTGGGTGTTATTTTAGAATTAAGTTCGTTTGTAAGTTATGTGATTATATTATCACTTGATTCTAAAAGTGCACTCTTAATGCTTCAAATAAATACATTTAGTGCACATTTTATATAATTATAGGAAGTTTGTTTTAGAATGTATCTTACCAGCCCCTCGAGCTATAAGTATTTAATTCACTAATGTATAAGATAAATAGAAGGTAAATATTAAAGGTAATGTATCCGTATTTGTGTGCAGGATGAGTAGAAAACTATTAATATGAAAACCACCCTCAATACACGGTTGGGATTCAACCCCTGATCCCTAACCGTCAAACAAGACTAGATTATTCTAACGTTTAGTTCGGTAGTAGACAGATAATGTGTGGTCAGAGGATAAACATAACAATTGAATTTGTTTATTTATTCAAAAACAAGAATGAGTATACAACTTATGTTGTTATTTTCTTGACAGATGTATTCGACCAATTATCTCACACCGCCCCTGCAGGTATAAACTTTTTAGTAAAAACGTTTCTATTAAGTTTTCCGTTTCCCCCTTGTACGAAACTTGAATATGGAACTAGCTACAAATGTTTGTACTTTTTTTTGGGGGGG
>CABFWB010006302.1:24617-34754 GCA_902151455.1 Timema bartmani
AAAAAAAAAAAAAAAAAAAAAGGGTGATATGAAAGGGAATAAAGACACGAACGTATAAAATAAACTACGGTAGAAATCTAAGCAGGAAAATAAGTGCCATATGGCTCCCTCGATCGTTCACCCGTTTCTTAGTTTCCTCTCTTTTGTGCGTGGCAGTTTTGGCTCTCGTTCGTTCTCAAGAACCTGGTTCGTTTGTTATCGTTAGTTAGTTAGTTAGTTAGTTAGTTAGCAGTTATACTCTACCACTTAGAAACCTAGCAGATTTCTCTTCCTGTAGTATAAGCTGTCAGCTATTTATGGCACAGACTGTTCTTTTCAGTGGAGTTTAGGAACAGCACCGGTCCCACGAAATAAGACGAAACGGATTAAGGCTTTCTCGTAATAAATTTTCGTTTTGTAATTATTACACTTATGATTCAGACGTTTTCATGGCTTTTATATCGAGCAGATTTATGCCTTTCTGCGAAGTTTTTAGAGCGTGACCAACATTTCCTGAGAATTTAATAAGATCCTGTGTCAAGTAAAATTAGGTAAACTACTGTTTGAAAATCTCGTACATATTTACGTTGGAATGAGACTGTATACAAAAATGTAACGTTTTCAAACAGTATTTTTTAAAACCAAATTATAATGTTAATCTAAAATCAGCTTAGTTTCTGTTTGTTAATACTATAAACTGGCATTTATTTTTATTATTCATTTCGTTCAATTAGTTTTCTATTTCACTATTGCCACGGATAACTAAAAGGGTGAATACTAAATATTCATATCAAAATATCAAATGTGCTCGGTGATAAAATTGCATATATATTTATATATGTATATATATCACCGCGTCTTAGTCTACTACTTGTTCAGGTTATACGCATGTATGATAATTTCTCGACTGGGATCTGGATGAGGAAGGAAGCATTAAGGTAATCTACCCTAATGGAACACGGGAAATAATTTTAGGAAGAACTACCCTCAGTATATTTTACTGGGATTCTAACCCCTATTCTTCTAATCATCAGCAGGCCAATATAAAGGCCGATTCCCACAGACTGCCAAGTTAAGCTGTGCAATACTGTGCAATGCTGTGCTAAGGTTTTGTCAGTTTGGTTTCACACTCATTGCTATGGTTCCTCTTTTCCCTCCCGAATTGACAGTGGGTTTTTTTTCTGGTCTGCTCTAGTGAAGTTATGATATTGCATTCTCCAAAAAGTCTTGTTTTGAGCTCAGATGATAGTCACCAGAAAGAGGAACTGCAGTTATTAGCAACTGTTTTAGAAGATGAAGAGAATTTAGTAGGTGGAGGTTTGACTTTTTCAATTATTGGTTCTATTTTAATTTAAAAAAACACTTATTATAAACAAAACCTAATTATAATATTACCTAAATTTAAATACTATTCAAACAAACTGAAAACAAAACGTCAACACTTTTTTTTATATTCTTAGCAATCCAGCACTGAGTCTGTTCAACACGTAGCCCAAGCTGCACTATGCGCATGCGCAACATAAGATAGCTCAGGATGGAAGGTAGAAAAGTTGCCCGACCAGCAATCGTAAAAAACATAGCGTAGCTTAGCTTTCAGTGTGAACTGGCCGTAATACCGACATCTTCAGCCAACAGGCTACCATCTTAAATAAATAAGGGCAGAAAATCACCAACTAAGACACTAGTTGTATTATTATTATTACCATTATTATTATTATTATTATTATTATTATTATTATTATTATTATCATTATTATTATTATTATTATTATTATTATTAGCACGGCGTATTACTACCCGTTTGGGTTGTATGCACTTATGCTAATGTGTAATGATAGGGTGATTGTGAGATGAAATGGAGGACTTAAAGTTTAGCGTGGAATCCGAACCACGGTGGAGACCTGGCATTCCACACACTCACTAGTTGTGATTAATACACGTCTTGTCAGAGGTTAAGGAAGGTTTGGCATTCAGATAAATCTGTGCCAGGACCGAGGATTGAGCACCGGACCCCCAGCACAGAAGTCCTACACCTTACCCCTAGACCACCAGTTCACCCCACTAGCTTTAATCCTATATCTATGTATAGATAAATCTTTCTCATCTTTGAGTCACAAAGTCTATTAAAAGACCGGATTCATAATGACGTGAGTAAGGGGTCGGGTATAAGTTGAGTGTATCGGGGGTTATTTTCCAAACTTAATTTAGCACTGTAGCTATCCTAGATCCTCTCCATAATAATGTTGCTGCATTTTTTATTAGTAAATTCCTCATTCCTTACTCCTTACATTAAATCGTTAATAAGCTTAATATATATAACACAAATACAAGATTTTAAAAAAAATAACCATCAAAACCTTAACCGATATAGTATAGCCTACGTGGCTATTCTTTTAAAAAATATTTTTAAACCCTGCGATAAATTTAATTGCTTATTAACTCGTCTGTTGGATTCATGCAAGCTGCAGTCAAAGTGGTTTTTTGTGCCTAATGAATGCATTATTCTTAGGTCTCCCCTCCCTTTAGCTTTACTTCCGAGAAGCATACGCTGAATAATCCGTTTAAGACCACCCCAGTTTTTGGAATGTAGGGAGGGTTAAGCAATTGAGAGGGAGTAGAAGGAGGCACAAATAAATTATGGACCAACTCATGTAAGAATAACACGTGACTCCCTGTCTCGTACGCACACCGTCATTTGAATGTCTGAGTCTAGTGCTATACATAAGAGCGGTAAGCATTTTTTTTTTTTTAGAAATAAGGGGTGTGCCAAAGTAAATTTTTAAAAGGCGAATTCGAAGAGAAGTTTGAAACATGCAAAGCTAAATCTAAGCCGAAGTAGTAGAGGCTTTGTGTCGTCGCCGTCACATAGCACGGTCATGGCGATGCTTGTGATTTGGCTGCCACGACAAAATAACCGCTTCCAGAACTCCAGAACATCAAGCAATGTTGTTTATATAGGAGACGCAAAGTCGCCCACTTTTGCAACCTTATCGCTGTACTCTCGTAGCGTGGCTATCCTCGTTTACATCAAGGCATTCCGTGGTAACGTCCTAGGGTCGTATGCAAGAACTTGACCAAGTGGATGCTTTGTGGACACCAGCGTGGGTTTGCTTGCGTCATCATAGGTTAAAAGGTGGAGCAATTAATGTGCTCGGAACCACATTATCGGTCCACTAAGCATTCACTATACGTCCTTGCATACCGCCCGATTTTCATGGGTCTAAACCCAGACGAGGTTGACGAATTTTTCTTGAGCGATAAAAATCCGTAGGACACCTTCCTTCGGAGGGTAAAGAAAGCCATCTGTTCCCTGTCAATTTTGGAATTTAAAAGAAGCCTGGAAGGTATGTGGAAACATTTTACCAGCAAAATTGATAGGCCCTTTCGCCCTCTATCATAGAAATAACTCCCCTAGTACAGGAGATTTCTTCCAGATGGTCCGGGCAGCACTAGCCACTTGAAGAGCTGAGTGAGTGCCCAGCTCCAGATGGCTAGAAATCATACCAAACTAATTTTTGGGTTGTTGACTTAAGAATATGAAGAAAAAGATTGATAGGCTACTTTTTAGTCCACGTGCCAGGTATTGATAACATTACTGGATGTATGAATATATTTATGTAATAATAACTACGTTGAGTGTGTATGTTGGGCGCAAATCCAAAAAATGGACAATAGACGGATTATTTTGCTCAATCTTAGGATTCTACATTTTAAAATAACCAAGCCCGAATATATATATTCAATTTCGGGCTTTGGCCGTCTCCAAACAGCCAAACCTAGGATTGTGCAATTACTAAATGACCAAAGCTTGAAATAACATTTTGGAATAACATTCTAGTTCGTTTCACGACTGGACTGAGCAGGTGGCGCGTGCCCAATTTTCAGCAACCACATTAATTCAAGAAGGTAGGTGGTTCTCAATGGTATGCAAACAAAACCAGACAGATTAAAAATATATTTTGAATAACAAGACCACCCGACAAAATTTTTTTGAAGCCTAACTTAACTTAATATAACCTAACTTAACCTAACCTAAACCTAACCTAACGACTGTATTTTCAACTTTGGCGTTTAATGATTCCACAATCCTAGGTTTTACTGTTTGGTGACAACTAAAGCCCGAAATTGAATAGAACATTGGGCTTTGGTCATTTTAAAGCGTCCAATCCTAGGACAGAGCAAAAAATCCGTCCATTGGCCGTTTTCGGGCTTTGCATCCAACAAATATACTCAACAGAACACTCCATAGACTAAAGCTCGTACGGTTAAATAAAATAATAATAATTAGCACCGCGTCTTACTACCCATTCGGGTTATACGCTTAAGTATTATTTACGCTAATGGATTAGGAATTTGGAAGGTTGAATGCAGAGAAAAAGAACCCGAATTTGCGTGGAGGGAGAGTAGAAAACCCTTTAGGAAAACCTCCCCAGTTCACCCGACCTAAATGAGAACCTTGATCTCCCCGTCCTCGGCAGTCTAGCTCAACACGAAACCAATGCGTTAGCTAACTACGCCACTGAGGCGGGTAAATTAAATTTTAAAACAACTATTGCTAGATCTTCCCGCAAAAATCACTATCACGATGGTTTAACTAAGTGATATGGGGGTTTTCATGTATATATATTTCAAATTCGCCTGTGTGTCGGAAGGGGGAGTTAAAGAGAATAGAATAAGCATAGTAACCATACCATCAGAAAAATATTTACATGTCTTAGAAAACCATACCCCTCATGGTGGATGTTATGAAATTTAATACCCAAAAGGTTTTGTTGGATAGGCTGGTGACTTATTTGCTGTAATATACTGATGTGACAATTCTTCCCAAATTTTCGGAGACAGCTCCTGAAACAAAGATTCGTGTCCAGAAATAATTTAGACAACTATTTTGACCCCGATTTATTAAATAAATTAATGCATTTAAAAATTAATATGTAATAAATAAAATTGTTTTGGTAAAGTCAGTTGAAAATTAAGAAGCTTAAATGTAAAATCTGGTAGCAATATGCATCAAATTATCCAGCGACGAGTATTTCTAACTTATTTTAAATCAATTTATTCTTGACTTCTGGCTATAACTGTGCTTGTGCTAGTTCATTACTTACATGTAACCTATCCTAACGATTTATTTATATCGCTACATTTATCGGCTTCATTATTTTGAAACCGCCTTAACACGAATAATAACATTCATGAGTAGAGGGTTTACTATGTCAAATTTAAATGACAGATTCCTTATCTATATCCTTAAGCGATTTTTAGAGTGGCTGTCCCCGAAAATATTCAGACAAAAAAGGTCACTTAAGTATTTACACATTCATTGACACCTCGTGTGGCAGCATTTCCACTTTACACACCCACGCAGAGGTTGTCGGGACAGTCTAGTAAGGCATTTTACAGAACCCCACTCGTCGACAGTTTTTTTCTCTCTATCTTGGCCCCAATGAGACGCCATTCAATGGAACTGAAAATAAAATAAAAAGTATACTGAAATGTATCGACAGAATTGGTTAGTGGTTCGTGAGTTGGAACGAAATGTGCTGTTAAGCTATAGCTCTACCCAGAAGTACTTAAACAAGTTCTAGATACGTTTTTTAATTTGCTATGAAGAGGTAATAAATGTGATACTGATAAACATTATAAACTCACATTATGAGTAGGCCTACTACTCTATATACTGTACCAGTATACTTATTCAATCCGACAATAGTAATTTGAAAATGAATTTGAAAATCATTATTTCTTACCTATATCCCGTCTGGGATATCCGCATATGATCAATAATAAGGTAAGGGAGAATTTGAAAGAAAACTACCACCACATTTGCGGGAAGGGAAATTGTAAAACCATTAAAGCTGGTGTAATGATTATATACATCATTTTGGAAAAATTTATAGAGATAATGAAAGATCTGTTCTAACGTAATAATATTCAAAACTCGCTATTATATAACTATCTTCGGCTTTAAATTTTAACTTGGTGCAACATCCGTCTGTCTTTGTCTTTCGGCCACCCAGGCAAAATCTTCTTCAAAAGCAAGCAAGCGAGGGACACAGAGGACGGCTACATCATGTTACTCTAGAAACGTTTTAGAAGGTAAATAAGACCTAGTAGATACATATTTTGGCTAGAGTAGGCCTTGTCACTAGCTTGGTATTCGCTTAGCTGTTTGGGCATTTGTCCTTCATAAAAATACATATTTTCATCAAAACTACCTAATCTCAATCGACACTTTACACATTCCACGCTGGACACAATCTAAGATAAATCATTATCCAAACCTTTTTTAGTCAACAAAATTCTATCTAAAGGGAATCAGCAGCACGTGTGATTCATAATCACGAATCCCAATTTTTAATACTCATAAAAACAGTGAATTAAACTAATCAATCATGCTTGTGTCTTATTATTAAGATCATTAATGATATAACCCCAAATAAAAAATGCACCCTATAATAAAATAATGTTATCCGGACGTGGTGACATTATATTTAATCACTACCCACTTTTAGGGAAAGTGCTCCTTACAATGGAGATATAGGGAGCTCGAGTTAAAGTGTTTTTTGAGTTTTTATAGCAACACTTTTTTTTGGTAAACTAAATTTAATATTTCTCCAGTAGAAACATATTTGATTCTATTCGCATGGTGATATAAACAGTTCTTGAATATCTGTCATGTGCGTCGGCATTAGATGAGAAACCTTTTAAATGAAAGAAAAAGTTGTCGTTATATTCCATGACCCCCTTGATAAATATCCAAGAAAAGTTGAGGTCACCATGTGAAGAAAATTAAAATCCTGTTTGATTTATTTTGGATAAAAAACTTTTTTTTTGCTATAAAAATTTCAAAAACATTGCTCTTAACTCACCTACCCTACACTCCCACCCTAAGGAAAAACATGTTCACAACACCCCTCCGGGATTCAAACACAGGCCTATCCGCCAACAGCAATCCAGACGGGACTGACTCCCAGGCTCACGTGCCTACGTACTGTCAGAATCATTTTCCCAAAACCATAACGTAGTTAACACATAACGTAGTTAACTAAAACTTAAGGAATACGGTGGACCAATCTTAAATCTTCTCGCTATTACAACTTACTTGTTTATCTACAATAGTATAGTAAGTTTCTGGTAAATAGAAACATTAAGAAAATATGAACAAATTTTGGTTGTCATCACTAGTAATATTCTACTCTATTATTAGTATAATCTATAAAAAGTTACAATTGTAGATCACACGACTTAATATATAAATATATGAGAAGTATCTTAGTAACTTTTATAACTGCCACAAAAGTTCCTTCCTATCTAATTTGGAGTGAACTTTAGTGTAATTGTACGAAAAATTAGGAATAATAAAGGGGCATGAATTTTAATTAAAAATACCAGCAATATTCTAAATTAAAAGAGGGAAAGTACATTTATTGTGGATAAAAAGTAAAACTCTGCTCCGATGGACTCGGCTGAAGATTGAACATTGACATATCTCGTCAAAGTCATACACCGTTAACTGGCCTGGTCTCTTGGTTATTTATAATTAAATTAGTACGAAAATTAGGATGTAAATCTTTTGAAAGTTACAATAATTACTTTCAAACACGTATCGGAATGTATGTGGAGAGAATCTTGTAATCGACTAGTCTAATTTGCTGTTGACGGAATTTTAGGGTTTGAATCTCAACCGAGTGTACTGAGGTTACATTTTTTCCTCTTAGTGTGAGGTACATTCTCTTTAAATTCTACCGTTCTCGTCCCTGCCCATTTAGTCTAGTAAAATGTGGCTAGCCCAGACAGTAATACTCGGTGTATAGAAACAATATTTTAAAACACAATAATTTACAATTTTTTGCGACCAAATTCAGAAATACACTTCCATAAATTGAAGTAGATTAAATTTTATTTTAATAAGTTATGGTTCAGTGTTGACTCATAACATTATGGCGTTGTCTTTATTACTTCAGAGGATCATTACATTGAACCACTCTATTTTAATTGAAATTCTATTTTATAACCCATGTTATCATAAAGTATTTCTGGGCTGAAAACTAGAACATTGGAAGAGCTATGTTAAACTGGTGATTGTAATTTCGTGTTAAGTTCAGTGTAAAGTTGTTTTTTTGGTTCCCATGGGACGGCACATTTATGTTTGGTATCTATCTAGGTTGGAAATCAACAAGTTTGTGTAGTTTGGCGAGGGATGTCGAACATTGGAGCAATTTAATGTTATTTTCACTGTAGACGAACAGGGAATCGTAAAGCATTTTGTAATTTATAGTTACCCTTTTATAAAATTTGCCGGATGACCTAATAATGTAACAATTATCCCCGTATACTTTTTTTTGGGAAAAAATATCGATGAGTGTTTTACTGAGGAGTGTCATTTTGTAAATTTGAATTGTTTTGAAAATGGCTATAACGATTTTGCTAAAGTATATAAAGGGAGTGTTTGACATGAACACTATAAATAAAGCTGTATACCTGTGGTTTTTTTCTGAAGGGAGGGACGGGATGGTTAATTTAGCTATGGATAGTTTACTAATTTTTTATTTAATATTAAAAAAAAGGGCTTTACGGATTTGGTTCAAAATTGGTATTAGGAGACTATCTTACATATACATAATAATGTATCTTTATTTTTCTAAAATAAATTAATTCAAGAGTAGTTTACTTACAACAAATTATAGATAATTTGAACTTTTTGGAATTTTACCTTGAAAATTGAATTCAAAATGAGAATCCATCAATAATTTTTCATTATAAATAAGAATGCGTCTTTATTTTTACAAATAGCAAATAAATTTAGTGTAGCTTACAAATAATTTATTTTTGAAAATTGTTAAATATATTCGAACAATTTGTTTTAAAATTTAAATATAAAGCGTGATTATTGTGATTAACAAGATATTTTGTTTGTATTTACGAGTAAAACTTACTTAAGGGTAGCTTACTCAAAACCTATTTTTGAAAATTTTCTTGGAAATTATAATACACAATATGGGAAAGTTTGTGCTACTTGGTCGTATCATTTATTTCTATTGATATGAGAAAGTAAAAAATAAATAAAAAGTGTATATGTATGGGCAAAATGTATATCATATGAAAATATTATTAATACAGTAGAGCAGTTTTTGATTCTCAATTACTTTTAAGCGCGGGCCACAGTTATATTTTTTTTTCCATGGACTGAGCCAGAAGGTGTGAAAACTTAATTTGAAAAATTTACTTAATGTTATTAAAATGAAAACTAAGTACCTCATAATATTATGAATACTATTTTTACTCTAGGATCTATAAAATATAAATTGTAAAAGAAACTTTACTTTAGTTACCAAGAAACTTATGAGAAAGATGGGGTCGATTTCCTTCAACAATTTGTTTAAAATCTGAAGTAGAGGATATGCGCTAATGTTAGGGTGTTTTCAACATGAAAATCTGTTAATTTGTTCACGTAACAATTGTTAATATTGGTTATATCAGAGAAGCTTGATTAACATTTTTGGGTAGACCCAAACGTAGTTAAAGTTAGAATTTCAAGTTTTTTTACAATTTGGGATAAACAGTCATATTGCCTCTTAGTGGATCACCCTAATTTAATCCTAAGACAAAATATTTAAACCCCAGAGTGTTAATTTATGCATAAAAAAGAGAACAAACCTAAATTCCCCTTTATACATTTTTGGGCCTCATCGTATAGTAGTAACCTGAAATTACTAAACAGACACTCTAGCAGCTATTTAACTTCTTTTTTTTTTAAAGGTACCAGTTGTTTAGTTCTATAACGATAAATAAATAAGTCTGAAAACTGTAAACAAATGACGCATCTGTTGTGTATTTTTTTTGTAGGTAGTCGTTAAACTTTAAATCCCTTAAAGAAGAATTAGAGTATAATAAAATATATTATGGGTGTAAGAACGAACTAGCTTAGTTCAACTATATAAGATTTCTCATTCTTGAGATCAGAGCATGAATCCAGCTAGATGCATTATTATTTTATTTTTTTTACTTTAATAGTTTGCCAATCTCTCACCAAAGAAAGACAAGGAAACGCTGTGGTCGCTTGAGATTTTAACTAGCGATCCTCATACCAGTTTAGGTGGCCGCGTGATCTTATGCGCTAATCTCGTGTTGGACTAGACTGCCGAGAACAGGGATATT
>CABFWB010006303.1:0-11248 GCA_902151455.1 Timema bartmani
TTGATTTTTCTTGAGCGAGAAAATTCCATCACACCACTTTCTTTGGAGGGGAAGTAAAGCTATCGGTTTCATGTCGATTGTGGCGTGTAAAGAAAGGAACCCTGGAATGTATGTGAAATACGTTTCCCGGGTAAATTGGTAGGCCCTTTAGCCCTCGCTAATAGAAATTCTCGTATTTTGATATAATCAGGTGGTTCAGAAAGTGCACGTTAATTACATCAAATAAATGTATAAAAAATAGAGCCTATCGAAAGAAAATGTTAAACCTTTTTTTTACTAAAATCTATAATATTCTCTTTAAAATTAAGTTATATTATAGTTTTATGTATTAATAATTTTGGTGTATACTAAAGAAAAATTGATTCAACTAGTAATAGGAAGCATTTTTTCCAAACCTTTACAAATGTTCTTTTTAGCTATCAAAGAACACAATAATTATGAATGATTGGAGAGAATTATAAATCATCGCTGATTTAATTTGAGAACAAGATAGTTTTAGTTCTATTAATTGCAGATATATATATTGAAATAGTCTCTTCGGTATCACGTAGGAAAGAGTAAATGAGGAAGGGGCTTAGCAAATAAGGGTGAACTAGTTAAGAAGTTATGAGATATTATAGATGAAAATTTCTTGGCGTAGGCCTACCCTCTCTCCTCCCAATTAATTTTAAAGTGCAGAACACTGTTTGAACAAGTTTATTCAAAACAGGTGCACTTTTGACTACTCAGTTACAACTTCCACTGACGCAAATGATAAAAATTGTTAGCATTGAAAATGTAAGACACTTTATTGCCAAATTTAACAATACTTTTCTATGACATGTTGCTGAAACTCTGGCTGAATATCTGAACTCAATGCGTATCTTAGCTCCGCCTCCAAATGTACATCAACAATTTGAGATCTGTATTTTGACTTGAAGAATCTCATCGTAGAGAACCATCCTTACATTGTCTATATTCATATTGAAGGCAGATATGATATCAAGTGTTGAGAAAGGGATTGTAGGGAGTATTTGATGGCAGTGTTGCGTCAATGATTAATCCATTCTAAGTGGAATGCTTCCAAAGATATGCAGGAAACATTGCAGACGCAGACGCATGATTTAATTCTTCCTGATGGGAAGTACGGGAATAAATTATAACATGTACCATCTAATTGGTCATACATTTTGACCGTACTTAAATACGGGTTGTCGCATTCCACGAAGGTTCTGTAAAAAAAGAAAGGGATATTAATATTAGTTATGGTGATTGACCCCTTTCATTTGGCGTGAAAATGCAGAGCCATGGGAACAAACGGCTGTCTTCAAGAATGTTCATTGTTTTGCAATTTAATTTTCGGAAACGGTTTGATCAAGAATAAAATCATGTTGATAATGTTATACTTTTTATATACACACCTCTTATATAATTTTAACATTGATCAAATATTAATAATTTTGACATTTTTCAATAGAAAACCGCTGGCTGCTTAACAAAAAATAAGAAAATGTAACACCTAATAAACATTGATACATTATCTTAGAAGAGGTGTTGAAAATATTAATATAACAATTTCACTCATTCTCGAGAAAACTTAAATTTCTAAACGAATGATTTTTTCGCAAGACCTGTCCACCATTCCACCATCTACGTTTCCTATGATCCATCTGTCCTTGTTGGTGCGGAAGGATACTTTGGTCTGTTGTGAAGCCACGCCACGCCGTTTACCCTCCCGCCCATCATCCCACAAAATAAGTTTTAGACTTGCACTCGACAAGGCCAAAGGCCTTAAGGGGGGAGGGGGGGAGTTACAAGCCGAATAAGAGTTTCTAGAGATATGTGTGGAGGAACTACTCGATGGAGAGCAGAGTGAGAGCCTCCCCCGACCAAATCTAACACTTCTCGCTTATCCGAGCAGAGCTTTGGGACGTCGATGGCACCCTCCAGAGTCGATGGCGTAGTTCCCAAGCCCCTTGATAAGAGGATTGGTGATACTAGGAGGCCTTTCGTAGAAGGACTGCACTAGCTTCCAGAAGTGGTCCTTGATGTTGGGGCAACTCCAAGTTCCGATGCAGAGCCATGTTGCGAACGTAACAGGGGCGCCCACGATGACCCAGTTCTGGAATACCTACATTCTACTCATATACGTGTCCCCCAGGTGGCCCCAAGTGGAACACACATAATCGAGAATCGGCTTGAGCAGATGCTTGTACAAGTTAAAACCAGAACACACCGTCAATAAAAAGTTTATTTTACTGTGAAAGATGAAAAATTCAAATTCGGCACACTACTATGGCCAATTCGCCACTTGTGGCAATTGGTAATAGGGTTGCTCACTCCTAAGTTGGAGGGTCTATCAACAGTCATCAACAGTTCTAGATGACCTGGTTTAACCTCTGTCATCAACAAGACAATGTATTATGGTGTCAAAAATAATTTCGTTAGGAATGAAATATTATTCAAGTTTATATGAGTGTAGACACACTTAAAGGACTTTAGCTAGCAATTTAAATAATTTGAGAGGAAATGTTGCTTCAACTGATATTTTAATTGACAGTTTTTTGGTGAAAGGCTTACTATTGTCGCTTATAAATAAACTTACTTTTTGAAAATTATACAGGTAAAGCTTTGGATTAATTGCTAAATATGAAAACATCTATACATATAATACAAATCTAAATATGTCTGTACGTTCCATTCCGTCTGTTTGTTTGCAGAAAACTCAAAAAGTGCTTATCAGATATAGATGGACGTCTTCTGTTGTACTATTATATTTAAAAATAGAGGGTAGACTCTATACCATCACGCTATCTCATCAGCGAGCGCAGCAAAGTAAAAAAAAAGACTGTTAGTTTGATTATGCTTGCGTTTTAAATTTGTAACAATTCCAATATATCAACTTTTAATGTATATATGTTATTTGTAGGTTGCCTTGGCAACGGGGGGTTTGGAAATATCAACAAACCTATTATAATTCTCCTTGGCAATGGGAGGTTTGGAGGTACGTTCTTAGTCATTTTATACATTCACATTATAAAGTAAATAGTGTTTATTTCACAAATAGAAAAATAAATACACCAGTAAGCGGCCATCTGTCATTTGAGTTTTTATTTACATAGATAAGGCCAGGTTTATATGCGTGGCACTGAATTAATAGTAATCACGTAGTTGGCTAGTGCGCTAATCATGTTGAGCTAAGACGGGGTGATCGAGTTTAGAATCTTAGTCGGGTTAACTGGAGATGGTTTTCCTAAATGATTTTCCACTCTCCCTCCATGCTAATGTGGGTTCACTTCTTATAAATTCAACCTCCCAATTCCTAATACATTAGCGTGATTAATACTTACGCGTACAGCCCAAACGGCAGTAAGACGCGGTTTTAAAAGAAGAATAATAAACACTACATAGAATGCAGTACAGCGTTAATAATTAACATACAACAATTTTATAATGGAGACTAAATTAAGTAGTAAATATTGCATATGTCATATAGTGTTCATTGCAACAGGGCCTTCAAGTAAGAGAGCCACTTTTACATTTGAATCTTAAATCTAGGTATTTTGCAGTTATTTTATGGTTTTGCGTGTAAATGGTGCTTAATTAATGCATGCATACATACATACATACATACCTAATGACGCCGTTTCCTTATGAGGTAGGCAAGATACTGTGCATATAACACAACAAACAAATCCATCCTTAATTCATCCTTACTAACATTCTTCACACCTCTCTATCCTTACATACTCATTTCCCTTCAACAACATCCATACACCGAATAATACGTGCTATTTTATAAAAATCTTAATGTTTCTCTTTTTCACACATACATCTGAAATATTTAGCCACGTCTTACATGGTCTACACCTTCCTTTAAATCCTTACATTCTCCCTACATATATTTGCGTCGTCACTAAATCAACACTCATCTTCTCAACATGCCCAAACCAATGTAAAACAATTCACGTTAACCTATTGTATTCCCTTTCAAACCACAATCCTTCAACACCCAATCATTACTGATTCTGTACATACGCATTTTCCGACTCACCCGTTCCGCCACCCAACTTAATCTCTGAATTACCAGAGGTGAGAGTGGGTGGTTACAACGGCTGGGTTGGGCTTGGGGGAGGTGGGTTTCCCCGAGGTTGACTAAGGCTAAGGCCACACGAACGATTTTTCCCGCCCAGAAATAAGCTACAAAAGTCGTGGATACAAAAGTCGAACAGGAGATGCTAGACGGAGTGATAAAAGCAGTGTAGTCACAGCTGCAAAATCTTATAAAAAGAGATAGAGAGAGAGGCTACACAGAGCGACAAAAACAGCTTGTCGCACATGACTTCTCTTCAGTATTTTCTACATCTCAGTCTGGCAAACATCGTTCCTATTAATTATAGGCCTACGAGGTAAAATATGAATTGCCAATACAATCTGTGTGATGTATGTGTAGCTGCAACAATATTGATTGTAGTCCATCGATATAGGCAACAGTATCGCCACCGAGAGGGTGGACTCATCCTATAATTAGTAATAGACTTACTGCTAGGAAGCAGGTGTTATTTCACAGTAAACTACGAGAATAACCAAACAAGTTTTTTTGGAATATTACCGGATTTCTGTAACGTGGAGGTACAACCCTTGTGGAGGAACATCCCTCGGTTTTTGTCGCACGTGTGACAGGTAGAGAGGCGGGTTATGTCACCTGGAAACTGGACCCTGGCGCATTCCAGCGCAACATGACCTTGAAGCTGAATGTGACGTGTCACTGCCATGCGATATTTGCTGCTCGTATAGCATCCCGCCATTGAACTCATGGTTTCCATTTTTCGCGTGACAAAAACAGCTTTATCGCAGCGGGAAAAATCGTTCGTGTGGCCTTTGCAAAGGTAGGGGTGTTCCCCGAGGAGGACCCCTCAAGAGTATGGATTGTAGAGATGGCTTCTGTGAAGGTGTCACCTCCCATACAGATTTCGGTTTCACCTGAGTTGGGGTGGTATGACTGTTAATATCTTGAATATATACCAATGGAATGGGTTACGTAGACGTCTTAGAAAGATTAAATGTCCAATGTCAATTGGGAAAATTAATGTTCTGGCTAACAATCTGGCCACATGAGATCTGAAATACCTGAACCTGACTGGATACGTATTCTTTATATACCTGGGGATATGGGATCTTTATTTTAGTTTGAATCTCCAGGACTTTTTTTTATCTGCCTTCGATTTCGGACTAGCCCGAGACCAGGCAGAATGTGGACTTCTGCAGCTAACGCAGAGCTAAGGGGACTCACACGGTGTATTGTGAACATCCAGCCTGTGGTCCGGACAGGTTGGCTTACCATGGCCTTGCAGATTAATATACCCAAACACCTGACACTGAAAGCAGCGCTGAAAGTTGGGGACATACGGCTGGATCCTGAGCACGTAGAAACGCGCTAATACCTCCTTTAGAAGGGTAGGAATCACAAAGATCAGGATATACGTATCCGTCTTATCAGCATGGTCATTATTGTTTATAGCTATGCTATAAACTTCGGTGGCATGTTGATAGGAAAGCTCCACACAGATTTCTTCAATATCTATGCAGCTGAGGTCATAGCAAGTGACCAATGCCTTGAAAACATTGAGGAACCTGTGTAGTTCCACCTTCCCCTGTAAATGTACCAAGTTAATCAACGGTATTTCAGATAAATCCATTATATATGAGGAATGAAGGTCAGTGATAGTCTGAATTAATAGAGTGCCCTGGTGCAATTTTCTTAGTGAGATATCCGAATTTGCTACACCATTTATCCCTATTTTTTGAGATTAATTGGGTTGACACGCTTAAGATGATCATATTTATCTACTCAAGACATAAGCAGGAATTGGAAATTAGGGATCACCACTTCTTGATTTTCAACACGGGCTAGACGGTATTTCCCATTTTCATTTCTTTTCCGAATTTAGGCCTTGTGAAGAACTGGGCTGTGAGTTGCCAGCAAGTTTTGGCAGAATGGTGCCAGCGGTCAGTAAGAAACCAACTTTTACAATATATTAGGCTATGCCACTTGGGGACAACCTGCACAATACTCGTATTATACATCTAGGGTGATTCAAGTTGGTTCTATCACATAAGGCCCTGTTAACTCTCCCGACGGGGAGCCCGACACGACAAATTTCTCACGGTGCGTTGCCAGGCGAGAGGTCATCACAACAAGTGGGTAAAGAAAAGTGCCAATTTCGAGTCCGTAACCCTCATGAAAGCAACAGATATTTTCTCAAAGTAGGGTAACAGGTTATTGTCATACTTAAGTTTCTTCTAATATGATACAAGTATACCAGTCCAAGAAATTTAGAGCGAAAATACACTTAACCTGGGAAAAATTTCTCCTGAAGCTTTATAAATGTTTACCAGCTCAGGAAACATTTCCAAATAACATATCTGTTATAAAAAAATTGATACGTAAAAATGAATACAAGAAAATCACAATGCAGAGAACATTAAATACCTATTCCTCTCAAAACTTCAAATGTAATACAATCTACCCTTTTAACAGTAAAATTCTTAATCTTGTTTTTAAAAGTCTTTAAGCAACGCAAAACAATGTTTTCCAATGCTAGCTCAAGTTCTGTTTCTAACTGCCTCCCACCGCTGAGGATGGGTATCTTCAACTAATCGGTATATCGTGAGGGGACGTTAACTCTTCTGCTAGAACGTGTGGTCTTTGGAGGCTGTACTTCTTTTCTAGAAGCATCTTCTGAAAAAACTAATCTCTTCTCCTCGAACGAGGTCCTCAGTGTTCCACATCTATCGCCAGGAGCCTCTAGTGGGTAGAGTCGTTGTATGGGTCTCAAAATTACACCTTTAAAAGTCAGTAGAGTTGTCAAATGCATTGTCTAGATTACTACTGATTTGGAGGAAAATAGAACTCACCAACAGTCTTTTTCGCAAACAAGTCAACTCTGGTTGGAGTATAATCAACGTTGTACGTACCTTGATAACAGCAGACAGAACTGGCTCATTGGATACGCACTTCCAAGCTATGCTGGAGATACTCCCCATAATTGCAGCAACTGAACATCACAATTACCCGGAATCTATACACCTTACCTTCAGAAAATGTTCGATTTACGTTCTGAAAATCTATCAGTTGACAAAAAGTTCCAAGAAGATAGGTTTGTGATATGAATAAGCTACAAATTATGGGCCAGAGTCAGCACAGATTTGGTGATAGAACAAGTAATAATGTGTTCCCTGAAAATCAGGGGACGACTGACACAAGGAAGTGGATTTACAGAAATCCAGAGGACAGCGTGGATGTTTTCTATACCCCTATGTTTCACTTATAACTTAATAATGCAAGAATACACCAGAGTTTTTTTTTTTAAATTAGTGAACAGCACAAGGAAATGAGGGCAAGCAGACAAACCAGGGACAGTAACGACATTAAGAAAGTAGTTAAACGTTTTGAATCCATATTGCCATTCCAATTCTGACATGGGTCTCTGCAACATCTTTACAGGTGTAAATGCTGATCCTGGAGTTAAGTTGCGGCCGAAGGCAACGTTAGAATTTTTTAAACAGTTTTTACAGCATTATTGTTTTGGCCAAAATAAATCAAATATTTCTCCAGTAGCAACATAGAGTTTAGTTTTCTGCACAAGCTAATATCAACAAATCTTGAATATCTGTCAAGGGTGTTCTGGAATTTTGTCAAAGCTTTTCTCTTTATTTAAAAAGTTTTGAAAAAATTCCAGGACAGATTATTTTGGCCAAAAAATGTAATGCTATAAAAACTGTAAAATTATTCGTGCTCCCTTCTGCCACCCCTTAAATTTCATGAAATGCATTCTATCGGTATGGGCATTGTCGTAAAAATGATAGGAAAACAAGTATTCACATGCACTACTAAATGATCTGAAAGGGTCAAAACCCTAGGATATGCTTCTGCCATTGTGTTCCCTGCTAATATCGATGTAGAGGTAGATCCTGTACTCCTGTTTCAGAGAATGATTACTGTTGCCACTGGCGTTGAAATGAAACTTGAAGATATCATGTGTCATTAGTTTTGTGCCTACCCTCTTGCAGTGTTAGAATCACGAGGTCTCTTGAGGAAAGCCAATAAGTCTCAATTAGCTCATGCAATACTCAAATACACTGACACTTTAAGCATGGAGGAAGCTAAATAAATTCATTGCACAGAGCTGTATGTGTTGTATAGTGGATCTTTGCTACGTGTTTCATGGCGTAAAGATGAAACGTATGAGAACATTGCAAACTCCTACGTCGATTTCATTCTAAAAACCTATGGAGAAGCTATTATTATTTTTCATGGCTATAACACCTCTCATATTATCAAGGACATAGCCTACAAAAGACGCAGCACCAAGACAAACAGAAATGTGAATCTCAGTCTGGCCATGAAGTTTGTTGGCCAGAAGGAAAATTTCTTGGCCAATGTAAACAATAAATAAGCAATCATTTACTTGGTTGGATAGATGTTGAGGAAACATGGGTGTACTGTGCACAGCGCAGATGGGGATGCTGATGTGGGCATTGTTTGTGCTGCAGTTTCCTCATCAATAAATTTAACTACAACAGCAATAGGGGAAGACACCGATTTGCTGATTCTCCTTTTGTACCATGCCAAGGACAGTGGTTTTAAGTTGTACTATCGCAGGGATATAGGACAGGGACCATCTCCCATTCCTGTGTATGATATTCTCTGCATCAAAGCATTGTTGGGTAGTGACCTTTTCCAGATGCTCCTGTTTGTGCATGCTTTCACAGGCTGTGATAGCACATCCAGAATTTTTTCAACCGGGCAAACCACAGTATTTGGTAAACTGACGAAGCTGGCTTAACTCCGTTCAGTTGCAAATACATTCTGTTTTTATTGTTGCCAACACTCGGATATTGAATCCACTGGAAGAAAGTCAATGCTTCTGTTGGATGGCTGGAAAACAATGGAATCCACTAAAGACCTACGTCATCGAATGTTAGTCGAAAAAAGACTGCAACTAAGTCTTTTATTTCATCCGAGCGTTAGCCACCTACCGATTCATCCACAAAGTACCACAGCTTTCGCACATACTTTCCAAAAAGAATTTGGAAGTCAACAGAAGAAAGCATCAATGCAGAAAAGTGGGATTAGTATGTAGAGAATAATTTCTACTACCCTACAATCTGTGACATGCCATTAGCTCCAGATTATCTACTTAGATGATCCGCCGTTCCTGCAAGACTAAATGTGGTATTTCACGATGTAGATGCAAGCGTAATGGATTGCCCTGTTGATAAACTTGTGACGAGTGCCAAATAAGTTGTTGCGATAATCACCCAAGTACCGGTAATAAAAAGTAATGACAGTGATGAAAAAGATTAATTTCTATATGTTGATGACATATCAATTATGTAATCTACATAACTTGAAACATAAACTAAAATATTTGTTTATATTTTATTTTAAAATTACGTAAAAATTTATTTGACATCACAAATGGCCATGCTGTATAATTTTAAAGAAAGTTATTTAAAACATTTTAACTCTCTATCTACAAGGTGTAAATTATATTTATTTTATTTCATACACACAGTCCACCATTTTTAAATCCTTTTTGGAGGTTTTTCCGTGATTTGATTTTGTCATATTTATGATGATATTAAGCATTGGTTCCTAAGCTGGAAACTGTTTAAAAAGCTTTCGAACCAATTTTGCTCATATCTAAATGCAAATTTCCTGGACATCACTTCCATGACGGGGCTCAAGTGCAATGGTATCCAATAGCTGCCCGAGGGAAGTCGTTTAAGTTGCCAAGGTCATCAACGTTAAGTCGCTTATCACGACAAGCAGAGACTGCTGCGGGACTATTTTAAGCCCTAAACCTTATTGGACAACCTTGTTATTAATTATAGAGATATTTTAATTCTATGAGTTCTATATAGTATAGCAGATGTAAATGACGTGGCATTTGTTTTGATTAAATAATTAGTATTTTGATAATGTTACTAAGGGTTATAATATAAATGTACATTTATTTAATATCCCAATTTAAATTTTAAAGCTATTACTAAACAAATATTAAACTGAGTATTTTTATTAAATAGTAATATAATTGGTACCTATCACACGTTTACATTAATATTGGAAAGTGCTGTGATTGGCCCGTGGTTGTAATGGCTCTTACTACCGTTATACAATTCTCCCTAACTGGGAATGATTATTATTTCGTAAGTATATATTTCCTTTTATAAGTTATGATTCGGGAAAAAAATTATTTATCTACTCCAGTTAGCGGCAATATTTCCTTGACGCCTAAGTTTTATAACTAAACATGTTTTCTCCCTAATATTTATTGCATTAAATGAAATGAAAAATGACAAATGGTGTCCGTTTGACGGCAGTTTAATCTTAAGAAGTTCTAAGCGTATTTAATAAAAACTGAGACTGCTCAGTAGATTCATAATTTACATGCAAATTAAAGTCCCAATATGTGATGTCTGAAATATGCAAATACGTACGAAACTCCACCACACAGGTAATACTGCCAGTATTGTTTTTTTTTTAACATTGTCCTGGTATTGTCTAAAATAATACTTGAAAATAAAAATTTGTACTTAAAAGAGCTTTTTTTAAGAAAAAAATACAATGTCCTGGTGTGGTCCGAAATAATACTTAAATGAATTAAAACGTGCACGAAAAAAGATTAAGAATTAAGTTATCCAGGAAAGAGTGGGGGTACAGGGAGTACATGAGATAGTAGAGGAAGCAAGGCTGAGATAGTATGGGCATGTAATGAGGATGTTGGAGTACATGAGATAGTAGAAGAAGCAAGACTGAGATGGTATGGACATGTAATGAGGATGTTGGAGTACATGAGATAGTAGAAGAAGCAAGACTGAGATGGTATGGACATGTAATGAGGATGTTGGAGTACATGAGATAGTAGAAGAAGCAAGACTGAGATGGTATGGACATGTAATGAGGATGTTGGAGTACATGAGATAGTAGAAGAAGCAAGACTGAGATGGTATGGACATGTAATGAGGATGTTGGAGTACATGAGATAGTAGAAGAAGCAAGACTGAGATGGTATGGACATGTAATGAGGATGTTGGAGTACATGAGATAGTAGAAGAAGCAAGACTGAGATGGTATGGACATGTAATGAGGATGTTGGAGTACATGAGATAGTAGAAGAAGCAAGACTGAGATGGTATGGACATGTAATGAGGATGTTGGAGTACATGAGATAGTAGAAGAAGCAAGACTGAGATGGTATGG
>CABFWB010006303.1:13297-34752 GCA_902151455.1 Timema bartmani
TATAAATGAATAATTAAATATCAATGCGATGACTTGAAGATCTGCAACACCTTATAAAATGTTAAAACTTTAACCAGAAATCGAAATTTTAATACGAAGTGTTGACCCTTGTGGAAGACATTAAACTGTTTGAAATGTTCTTAGGTGGACAAAGATGCGCCTCTTTTCTCATTAATTCTATATCATTGTATATTATTTTATGCGTGTTCTTATGTGGAGTGGTGATGATACAATGTACATTATTCCATTCAGAAATCTTACGAGTTTATAGAAAGAGAGAGAAAGTCTGTGCGGTGCGCCGTACCATTTATTTTCCCTACAAATGATAGCTATCCCTCTCAAGTTTTAATGTTTCAAGTGTCTTATTACTTTCTCGCTATCTTACAGGTGGAGAAAGTATTGTGATTGTCAGTAAAATTTAACTTGAAATTTTGATGAATCTCGACGTCTCATGACCCCTCGAATCCGAAAAAGTAGTTTTTGAATTTCTGTCTGTCTGTACCTCCGACTAGAGCCTTAAATGTTTACCCATTGGGCTAAAACTTGGTGTATAGGATTTTAGTGGGGTTGCCCAAAGGTGTTTTTGGAAATGGATATCTAACCCTAAAATTAAGGGTAGTTTACAAAAGGGCAAAAAGAGAAAAAGTCAATTTTCTCAAAATCGGCTCTAATGATTTTGATTAAATTTCATTTCAAAACATTTATAAATATAGAAAAAAAATGGCTACTCTCAATATTTCGGCAAAATTATCTTAAGGGCTCCGGTCTGAAGCGTACATTTTCATTTTTTATCATATTTCCGAAACTATTTGAGATATGAAATTATCTATCATTGCAAATATGTAGATATATTTATAATAAAAATATTTTATTCGAAACATATTTTTATAAAACCAATAGCTTTAAAGCTATACGCAAATATATATATATTTTTAACTTTTCGAACACTAAAGGTAAAGTATTAAGACCATCAAAAACATCTAACCAGAAATGTTGATGTATGTTGACGTTTCATGACCCCCAATCCCTAAAAAGTGGTTTTTGCAACGCCGTCTGTCTGTGTGTCTCCCTAACCCTAAAATTAAGAACAGTTTATTAAAGGTTCAAAAGAAAAAAATTCAATTTTAACCAAATCGGCTATAAAATTTTTGATTAAAATTCGTATCTATTCGTTGATTAAGATTATAAACCAAATGTCCTTTTTCATTTTCCCATGAAAATGAGTTTTAGGGTTCTTTACAGAAGCAAAAATGTCTCTATCTCCACAACTATTTGAGATACTAAATAACTTCTCATTGTAAAATTTTAATACTATTAAAAATAAAAAAAATATTCGAAATATATATTTATAATACTAACAGTTTCTGATATATTGGCAAATATATTAATACAATTTTGTGAGCTCTAGTTGGGAAGAGATACTATTTAATTTTAAACGCAATAATTCTCTAATGCCATAGAGCAAGCAAATAAGTCTTTCAAGAAGTTGATGTTGTTTTCCCTTTAACCTCTTAGGGAAATGTTTTTGCTAAACTTGATAATAGTCCTTTAATTAAGGGTATAACTCGAAATTTGCGATTAGTATTGAAATTTATATTAAGCAAATAATAAGAATATCAAAAAATAGTGATTATTAAGAGAAAAATATGTTTAAACATTAAAACAATTACTATGTAATATTTTTAGCTATTCAATCAAATAGACAAAATAGATGGAATTACTCAGATTTCGAACAATCGAACTTTAACTCCACTCTATAGTACAGCTAGTTTATATCTGATTCTAAATCGAAATTTACCACTAAGCTATACTAACACGTTATGTGTGTGGTATTATTTAAAGATTTGATTTAAAGCAAGTTATTTAAAAATAAATTATTTTAAAGATCTTTATTTATTTTTAATAATCAAAATAGTAATAGTAAAAATGATAAAATAAATTTAAACCTAAACAATGTTTGTGTAACAAGGTGAGAGGCGCGCAACTTAAATTTGGGTGATTTCATTAATGCCCATTTTCACCACTTTAATACTTAATGTGATTGTATTTATAATAATTAACTTATATTAATCATTTAATAATATTACCAATAACAATTTAAAACATGAAATCTAGTTAGTGAGATGGTATTACGTGACGATAAAACTAATAGTGACTTTAGCATTGATTTAATTGGTTTGATTTCTTGAAGGGGGCGTGCGCCCCCCATTTCCCCCACTCTGGATCCACCCTTGGTAGAGCAATGACCCATCTCTTCTTTCATTTTAGACTCAATAGTTAATAATTACTTATTTTATCGGTCAAAATTTATAAAAGAGAAATTTAGTAGCAGCGCGATAACCTCAAGATGTGCATACCTTAATAAAATGTCGAAAATCATGAGCGGAAGTCAAAATTTTAATATAAAGTGTTGACCCTTAGGGAACCAATATCGATACTTTTTATTGATCCAAATATACAAATGAAGACGTTAATTTAAAAAAATAGAATTATATAATTTAAAACCATGAACCAAAAAAATTTTACGTATGTATAGCGCAATTTGATCTCGGGTTCACTAGTGTATATAATATTACGAATTTTAAGTAAATATCTCCAATTTAAACAATAGAGTGAGAGATGTGAAACTACAATGCTAAAAACAATGTAATGTTTATATTTTTATGTCAACAAGATGTCTTTATTAATTATTATTCTGAAAATAATTAGTCTTGAACTTAATTATAAATTATTTTAGTTCCTAATGAATATTATATGGTTTTAGACTTGTGCCTACCTACATAGTTAAATATTGGACTCGTTTTAATGTGGCAGTATATATTTTGTCTAAATATAAATCAATATTAATAATTAATTGTATTTATCAATGAATTAGATTGGTATAGTAAAGTGCAACGTGATATTCATTTTATTGAAATTCAATAAAACAAACATGACTTAGCATGCAACTTATTAAAGTGTGTATATACGCCATTCACGACCTAAGTTTACTTGGATGACAGCTCAAAAAGTAACTAGAAAATAGTCCCTAAAATATCACTACGCCAACAGCTGATATCTGCCACTGTCATTTGGGACAGCTGTTATGAAAACATATGGTTATGTAGAGTAATGTGATAGTTAACCACAGTAATTTAGGCCAATATTATGCCTCAAAGAATTTTGAAATTGAAATTTTTGAATGACTTGGTGATCTGTAACTTCTCTTCTTTTTTTCTCCTGGGAACTCATTATCAAAAAAACACACACAAATCTATCCACAAATAAAAAGAACCCCTTATAAAATTTCGTGAGATTAAAGTTAGATTAAACTTATATTTAAGTTTGATAAAAGATAAAAGTTTAAAGTTAGATTAAAGTTAGATTAAAGTTAGATTAAAGTTAGATTAAAGTTAGATTAAAGTTAGATTAAAGTTAGATTAAAGTTAGATTAAAGTTAGATTAAAGTTAGATTAAAGTTAGATTAAAGTTAGATTAAAGTTAGATTAAAGTTAGATTAAAGTTAGATTAAAGTTAGATTAAAGTTAGATTAAAGTTAGATTAAAGTTAGATTAAAGTTAGATTAAAGTTAGATTAAAGTTAGATTAAAGTTAGATTAAAGTTAGATTAAAGTTAGATTAAAGTTAGATTAAAGTTAGATTAAAGTTAGATTAAAGTTAGATTAAAGTTAGATTAAAGTTAGATTAAAGTTAGATTAAAGTTAGATTAAAGTTAGATTAAAGTTAGATTAAAGTTAGATTAAAGTTAGATTAAAGTTAGATTAAAGTTAGATTAAAGTTAGATTAAAGTTAGATTAAAGTTAGATTAAAGTTAGATTAAAGTTAGATTAAAGTTAGATTAAAGTTAGATTAAAGTTAGATTAAAGTAAGATTAAAATTAACCAAATTAGGCCTAATATGTATTCGAACTAAAGAGAAAATATCTGTATACACAAAGTTATTCTTAAAATAATTAGTAATATGATCTAGGATTAAGTTTTTTTACGTTAATACAGAAGCCCAATAATTAAAATAAAAGGTAATTTAACTTAGTTATAAATTATTATAAGTTAGAGTAAGGCGTGGACCTAACAAACTAGAGACTTAATTTAAAGTTAAAAATATAATAAACGCGCACAGTAATAAATTCTATGAAATATATTTAAATTAAACAAAGTCTTAATATTTATTTGAGGTCGTCCACAAAGCTTATTTATCCTTCTATTCAAGTTAAAATAATTATTATTCCGAGCACTTTCACAAAAGGTCTAACAAATATGGCTTTAAAATGGCGACCAACGAATATTAGCCATGTGGTTGATGATGACGCGGACAAGTTGTTTAAAATGGTGTATCCTCGCAGCAGACGATTATATTTTATTCAGTTAAATATTTCTAAAAACAATAAACTAATAATAAAATAGTTAATCATATATAAAATAAATTACAAGTATTTTATCTTTACCAAGTAAATACGATGCCTTTATTAAAAGGTATTAATGCATGCACTATATTACACATCATAGATAACATTCCAAAACAAAGAATAGGTACTTTTAATATATGTTTAAAATATTGTTTCGGATTGGGTAAAAAGAAATTGTTAAAAGTAATGAAATAATGTGAGAAAACTTAAGTTTAAGTTATTTTAAATGTAAAATATAACATGTAATTAAAAAACTTAACATTCATAACAAAACAGTGTTCTTTTACAAGTGTTGGTAACCTAAAACCTAAACATATGATTTTTGAACTGTCATCCAGGTAAAGACCTATCGTGAATGAATTATAGACAATGCAATAGGTTCTACCAATTTAATAGTTTCATACTTAAAATTAGGTTAAGGAATTATTGGTCATTAGTTGTTACCATCCCGGTTGTTGAAATTTCCCAGTTCGAACATTGACTATGGTCATATATTTTGTAAGCTGAGCCCTAATGGAACCATCTATAGCAGGGGTCGGTAACTGGTCGATACTGATATAACGGACATTTTTCGTAGATCACGTCAGGAAACTTTAACATCATTGAAAGTCCATCTTTGAATCTTCTAAACCCACAAATATATCAAGAACTATTAAATACAATTATTTGTGACCAAAAAAAGCTTTGATCGGTAATAATAGGCAATGTTATAATAAAATCAAACATTTGAATATTTAGAGTAACTTACATTTTATTTACTCTAGAAAGTTGAGGGACATGTTCATTTGAGGAAATATTGAAATTAAGGATAAGATGTATGGACAAAAAAGTATATAAAAATGCAATGAAGATACTACGGTTGATTGTGGGACCTTTGATAGGTCTCTAGGTCTATCGGGGTCCAAATAGACTGCCGTCCCCTGATCTAAGGTAAGTTTGTTACCTTTCAGGGGAAACGAAGTGTACATATCTATAATATTCCGCAACACACTATACTTAGCTCATTTATTAATAAAATTGGATTACTTTGAGCATAATACTAAGGGCTGATCTTATGATTACCGGATAAATATTGCTATCGGGAGGTTAAAGTTAGCGACCAGATAAAGGTTATCAGCCACTTTAATATTAAACGTGTATTATGAACTGAATTTATCTGCTGAATAGCTATCAGTAGGATAAATACATTTTTATGCAGAAAACGCGGGGCTGGTACTGTTTTTACTGGTGCGCGCATGCGTATAAGCCCTGCTGCCACCAATACAACCTGGCGATTGTTGACAATGCTCTACATTTGTTAAATAATGGCGGCTAAACTAGTGTGAGGAAACAGAAGGCGTCACGTGGGTGCAGAAGATAGGATGTCTTGCAAGTACTAATTTCGGTGTTTGAAAAAATGTGGTCAATAGTTGGGTACAACATATATAAAATGTCACTTATTGTACTCACATTTTAATAATTTGTTCTTGTAGCTCTACAAATAGCTTGTACATTTTTATTAAAGTGTGAATTAAATGTGTTAACTTTATAACTTTATATTATACAATTAGAGCCTGGGCCTGTGCCTACTAAACACGTGAACCAAGATTTTAACCTAAAAACAGATTCTGATAAGCTAAGCCCCATAAGAAATAACGCGTCACTATGGCAACATCCATTTTAACTTTCAGATAAAAGTTATCAGGCACTTAAACCTCGTGATACAAATGTGATGGTTAAGTACATTTTATCTGGTGGATAAATGCTATCTAACAGTCATAAGACTCACTTTTAACCTATCGATCAGATAGAAGTATTTATTGATCAGATACATCTTTATCGAGGAGTCATAAGACCGGACCTTAAATACATATAGGTCATATTTACATCTGTTTCCAAGATGCAGGAGATGAATTCTGGAAAAGACTATTCTGATTATCGATCCTAATCATCGATTAATTGAATAAACAGCTGTCGTAATCAAGTCACGGCATTCCCCTGGGACATGATACGATCTTAGTGGGAGATCTGGTGATCTCTGTGGCCAACTTCGGTCCATTGAGCGTTCCGAGAAGTGTCTATTGAGAAGTGCAGTCATATTCTTGTCCAAACGAGGATACGAGTCTTCTTGTTGCAACCATATAATTAAACTACAAACCTCTGGAGATGGGCTACCGTTAAAAATAGGATTTATGTTTATCTAAAGCTTTACACTCAAATTATTAATAAAATCGTCTATAAACCAATGTTCATAGAAATAGTCTTCAAGATAATATGTACTTTTTTTTTGCCAAAATTGAAAGCGTTGTATCATTGTATTGTATTGTATTTATTGTCCCTTACATTATCTATAAAAAGTGACAGCTTCATATTACATGAATTAACATATGAATATGTGAGAGTTGATCTAGCAGCTTTTCTATGTGTCAAATTAATTCTTCTTAAGAAAACTGGACTGCAACTGATCTTTGGACATCCTATTGTGGACACGCTGCATATATTCATTTAAAAAAAATATTGATTCTACCGACTGCTCTGCAAGACTGGGCCATTTTAGAATATGTGCGGGGTATTCTGTCCTAATAGCCTTTCTCTCGTGCCCAGGAAATAGCTCACCGCTATTTATTCATAAACGTTTGATATGGAGAGTTAGATCTGGAATGTTGTGGTAATAAATCACAGCCAAATGGGAAGTATAAAAAGGCGTATCCGTGAATGCAAGCTCTCTATTCAAGTGCAGAGGACGCTATAAAAGTATCTGAACATCTGTACGTGAGTTGTGTTGTGCCTTGTTTATAGATAAAATAAATAATGGATAGAAGAGTCGATTGACAATCGTGATTAAAAAACAACAACATGCTATAACATGTTGATGGGTTTGGTTAGCACTCACAATCAATATTCATGGAACAGTCCCCGTTTTATCAAAGATATGGTCAACATTAGTTTGCAAATTCAATTCTGGTTTGTTTATTTTTTATCGTTCCCCACGTCTTACTACCCATTCAAACTATTCAAGTATTTACACTAATGTATAGGTATAGTGATGTGTTTTAGTGGAAATGTACCTTCATTTGCGTAGAAGGATTGTTGGAAGACTCTTGTAAAATCAATCTCAACACTCCTTGCTGGAATTTGAACTCCAACTTTTCGTCAACAGTAAAAAAGTATATTAGATATAAACGCTTATGTCCATATTTCCAATAGTTTGGGTCAGTTCTTATTTAATATACACTCAAAGTATTTGGTAAAATAGAACCTGCGACAACACCCACAGAACAATATTAGTCTCTTCTATTTCCTTCTGCCTATACAATGACAAACTTACACCTCCCGGGGAGTTCAAGTAGCAGTTTGTTTTAGAGAAATAATAGGAGAGAGGTTCAAGTCCCGTGTTCATGTGTCATTTTTCAACTAACCGGCTCCTTGTTGTAGTGGTCTGTGCATCTGACTACGAGTCTAGGGGTCCCGGGTTCAATTCCATTCTTGTACTTTGGATACTTTTGCCGAAAGAGGAATTAGCCCAACGATCATCAGTGTTTGATTGGTTAGGATTAAATTAGGCTTTATAGTTTTTACTGTTTCCACACCCTCATATCACCCTCATATTCACTATCACCCTCATACTATCACCATAATATTCACTATCACCATCATACTCACTATCAGCATCATACTCACTAACACCCTCATACTCACTATCACCCTCATACTCACTATCACCATCATTCTCACTATCACCATCATACTCACTATCACCATCATACTCACTATAACCATCATACTCACTAACACCCTTATACTCACTATCAATACTCACTAACACCCTCATACTATCACCATCATACTCACTATCACCCTCATACTATCACCATCATACTCACAATCACCATCATACTCATTATCACTATCATTCTCACTATCACCCTCATACTCAATATCACCATCATACTCACTATCACCATCATACTCACTAACACCCTCATACTCACTATCACCCTCATACTATCACCATCATACTCACTATCAGCATCATACTCACTAACACCCTCATACTCACTAACACCCTCATATTCACTATCACCCTCATACTATCACCATCATACTCACTATCACCATCATACTCACTATCAGCATCACACTCACTAACACCCTCATACTCACTATCACCCTCATACTCACTATCACCATCATACTCACTATAACCATCATACTCACTATAACCATCATACTCACAAACACCCTCATACTCACTATCACCCTCATTTTATCACCATCATACTCACTATCAACTTCATACTCACTATCACCATCATCTAATCTCATCGGGACATGGAAAGAGCCTCTATGGATGATTATGTACCACGAAAATAAGAAAACTCAATATTTCAATGGCACAATAAGATTTTATTCAACTTAAGTATAATATAAGAACAGTTCAGAGCTTGACCAAGGTTAGATACAAACAATTGCGTCCATAGTTTAGTCTGCGAGAGAAACTGTTAGCATAGCGCAAGTCCTTAATTAATTGTGTAAAATATTGTATTGTATTAAATAATTTATAAATTGGCTAATTGGCAACTTGCAATCAATTATAATATAAAATACCTTTATTATAAATTTCCATCAATCAAATGCATAGGAGATAGCTCTAAATCACCGTGAAATAGTTAAAGAACAGAAGGATCAAAATGTTCCAGCAATTGTAATCTTTAAAGGTTGAACTACAAAGATTATATGCTATCAATACAAGTAATAATGTAGGACCTAATCAGTCCTCGCCCGCCCCTAAAGGCTCAATTTAAACAGTAAATATAATAGGTCATCTTCAGGAGAAGATGCAGAAACAAACAAAGATTGCAATATACATAAAAAAAAGGGTCCAAATCTAATTTAGTTAATTAGCAAAATAGATTTTAATATCCACAATATACATGTCTGATCAAGATTACCTACGACAGCCTACTCTGGCATAGATAGATTAAATTAGAACATTTCCTTCTTCTAAGAGAAGTCCAAGAATAGCAAGAGTGCACGAGCGTTAGATATAACTAATCACTCCTAACAAATAAATAAAATTTATCATTTAAATAAATAATTTAAATGTTAAAAAATAAACCTATGTAAAACGAGACAGACATCTCGGACAACCAGAAGGGTCAATTTAAAGCTAGAAGCTAAATATTAAAATAGGGAATTTAGAAATATTAATATTTTGATGCCATAACCATAATTTAGAAAAAGAACACATCTCACCCCTAAAACCATGCAGACCCAAGTACATCTTACCCTTCTAAATCACCTCAATATACACAGAAAGTAACACAAACCTACAACACAACGTCATCACACTCACGTACTAAGGGAATACAAGTCTCCTTATATGGACATGTATTTACTCTTCATGAAGAAGGGGGGGAGCCGGAAGAAGTTGTAAGCCTTTCCGGCAGGGGTCACCAGTTCGACAAGCGTCACTCACACTTTGTCTATTCATTTCTTGAAAAGCATAAACATGTTTATGTGGTGCTCAGATCACGTTGGTCGAATGGACTGGCAGCTGGGTAAGTTGAGCAATGTTTTTATCCATCGTAGATAATGCTAATATTAGTACATTTGGGCAACGGTACATCAGTACTGACTAATCTTTCCACAACTGGGCTTCAATATAGCCCAGACTCATAATATTATTTTTCAATATATTCGAAACTCTACTTTGTCCTCTTTCTATTAAAAAGAAAAGTTTACTCGATAGCCACTGTATTTTAACGAAACGGTCTAAACTCACAAATGTTAACTTGAATCAACTATAACGTGATGATAATTGTAAATCAATACCTACTTAGTTTGTACAAGAGTTATTGGTTTTAAATTATTCAAAGATCAAAGTTGAAGTATAGTTTGATTCAATATTTATAGAACCCTTAGAAAATAAGCAGTGAATGTGTCAGAAAAGAGTATTTAGCAATCTCATAGTCTTATTATCAGTTGTGTTCACTTCGTTTGTATCAAACAGTTATTTCAGTGGTTATTCGCTCTACCGTGTTCGCGTCGTCGTTGCAGATTAGTTTCCCTTCTGTAATATGGCGTGTATTTTGATGTTTTGATGTTTGAATACATTTATTTTGATTTCTAGGAATTAATTTATACACCATTTTATATACATATTTCATTTTGATAATTAATACAAAAACTTATGGCTTACTTTAATTTTTAAATTTTAAATTTTTAAACCAACTACACCCAATATCATTGCCAAGCGAACTGCAGGTCCTATGGAGAAAATCTTTATCTTCGTTCTCTCTCAGTTAACTGTTGCCAAATCTCCTCGCTCTCAGTTATGTCTGAAGGTGGTGTGCTGAGGTAAGAAGGAGCTACTGGCAACCTCGACTAACCAGCGTTGCAAAATTTGTCTTATATTTGAGGTGAGATTTACCAAACCAAACGAGAAAACTACATCACTGTTTCCCAATAGTAATCGTGCAGTTCCCTTAAACGACGATTTTAAATGTATTGAGTGCAAGCCAGAACATATTTTACTTTATATTTAAATGAATCCATCTAGCTCAATAAATAAATAAAATAGATTATAACAGGCTTTAAAAATCCGGCTAGGTATAAACTCAAGAAATAACTAACTACAAGTGTTATTTATTTTTGATATGTGGCTATGAATTTTTAATTTTTATTTCGTTTTGAAGGAAATAATGGATATTGCTTTCTAATACCTGTAGGCAGAAGAGCTTGTTAAGTTGTGCGCATGAACAGATATCATGCGTCTCCCTTTTAAAAACAGAGCATTAAGGAGTAAAAAAGTGTTTTTTAGTCTATAAGAGAACAGGATATTACATCAGCACCCATAACACTCAAAATGTTTCTTTCCAAAGGAGAAGAACTGTTCTGAAAGGCTTATGTGAACAAAGCAAGTATATATGTCAAGGGCAATCGTAGAATATGCTTTCTCACAGATTATTTGCTATCATTATGAATGTTGTGTCTTAGTTCCATGGTAGGCATAATCTTACTACCCGTTTGGGTTATACTATTATTGAAATAGAGCATACATATACTTGCTTATACTTTGCAGTTGTGTGGGTGCATCATATTTCATTGATCATTGCGATTGGTATACCTATTTTGGACCATTGTTGCAAATTTACCCCGACAAAATTTGTTATTAATCTATAAACTCCCTAAATATAAGCTTGATTCACATGTTTTGAAAAAATTAGAAAGCAGAATTTGCTATAGTTTCGTAAAAACTCACACGCTAGCAGAAACGTGCTATTCTCAGTGATAAATATCAATGTTTGTTCTCAATCACCCTTTCAGTGTGGCCAACACTAAATTATAGTTTTACCCGCTTATAACTGAGAAAAGCTTGATTTTGGTTAACTCTCAAAATCACTTTCTATGTGGCTTTGCCTTAGTGTCTTGCACACAACAAGTACATCTTTGAGAAACTGTTTTTTTTAAAAACAATGATAAATGATTTCAGCAATAATTTACATGACGCATGTTAATTAATGTTGAATTTGTAAATATATATAAGAACACACTAGTTTTGAAAAACACATGGCTAGGCTATTTATTGACTTTCAATTGAAAACTAGCACATGGACACTAGAATCGAACCCGGGACCTATGGCTTAGTACGCCAATGCTCTAACCACTGAGCAATCCAGGAATCATCCCGTACCCAGGGTCATTCTTCACTCATATTTTAAGGCAGAGTCTGTGATGGACGTTTATGGTTATTGTACATTTGACAGCATAAAGCCCTCCAGGGTCAAAGATGGCTGCAATAGCTGATAGCTCGGGATTTTAATTGATCACTCATATGTAGCTGATGATTTCCACACGTCCATCACAGACTCTACCTTAAAATATGAGCGAAGAATGACCCTGGGCATGGGACGATTCCTGGATATCTTATCTCAGTGGTCAAATTATTGGCGTAATAATCCAAAGGTCCCGGGTTCGATTCCTATGTCCAGGTGTCATTTTTCAATTTAAAAACTATTCATTTTACTGGCGTGTTTAAAAGTTGTGAACGTAAGGCTACATTAAGTATATTGTGGAATAATAGGTGTCCCACCTCAACATATCATTACGAGAATTAATAATTTCTTTGTACTCACGGGTGCTCCAAATATTTATATTTTATATTTATGATGACTAGAATAAACTTATGCATACATACTCTTTCATAGTAGTTATTTTTATCAAACTGTTATCCATTACAATAAAAGATTAATATAGCTTGTTTTTCAAAGAGCAACTACTCGACTACAACCTGTTATATTAAGAATATTCTATAAACCTTCCACTTCCGGACAATACTCTACAAAACAATTCTTCCACGACAATTATTCTGAAAACTTGTGCTTCCACAACGATTATTCTGAAAACCTGTCCTCCTACAATTATTTTGAAAACCTCTTCTTCCTTGACAATTATTATGAAACCCTGCCCTTTGACAATTATTCTGAAAACTTGTCCTTCGACCATTATTCTGAAAATCTATACTTGGACCATTTTTCTGAAAACCTCTCCTTCTTCGTTTATTATTCTGAAAATCTCTCCTTTCACGGCAATAATATTAAGAAAACATGTCCTTCCAAGACAATTATTCAGAAAACATGTCCTTCCAAGACAATTATTCAGAAAACATGTCCTTCCATGATAGTTTTCTACAAACCTTTTATTCTAAAACCATAACTGTACAAACCATTTTATTAACCAGTAGAAGAAAGGTTAATTACACCGATCAAGTTTATTCATTATGATTAAATTAACATTCATTCACCACAATTATCATATTTCTAGTTAATAAGTCTCACTCGCAATCACTGTTGTGTCTCAAATTTAAGATTGTATGTAAACAGTATGTTTTTAGCTAATTCATTCAAACTGGTTCCTTTATTGTCTGTTATATAATATTGTATGGTGATTGAAATTCTCATTTTTATCACTTGCGAGAAATTTATTGTCACTGTTAATAAAATAGCTCGAATCAATTATCGATATGAGAACAAAAATGTCTTCTACTACGTTTTCACCTTATATTAAAACAGAGTTATTGGACATGGTAGATTTCAATCACTACAGCCTGTTAGGTTAAGTGAATCAATCCTTGTCACGTCACACATGATTGTCTTGATTCCCAGCCTGGTTATGACGTGTGGGCGTCATTAAGATTGTGCATCATAGCAGGCCCAACTCAGCTCCCGGAGTAGCGTGTGGGACCACTTGGTACAGCCCCTAGGCTATTTTCCGTGAGCGAGAGTGTGTATTGTGATGTCCACATCAGGTTAATTTACCATATCCCCCTAACCCACATCTACCGGACCCCGGCGGGAGGGTGGAGGGCCACCTACCCACTAGCCTAGGGATAATGGGTTTATCCCCAGCCCCATTAGATTATAGTGTGTGCCCATTAGTTTTTTATGCATGCCCTGGAATGTGCAGTATCGGGAACTCCTCCCGTGACGTGTCGGCATGGGGGTTCAAACTCGGGACCATAATTAATCTGTCAGTATTTGGATCTCACTTCATGGAATCCACAGACTAAGAGCAGCGAAGCCTGATTACTAATGATTGAAGAAACTATCGAAGAGAGCATTTACGGTTAATTTCCCGGGGCCCCAGGGCATTCAATACATGTTCAATCAGGAAAATAAAGGTCAGTTCCGTGACATGGATCTTTGTGTCACGTGAGTGCTAAGTGTCATTAACAATGTAATTATTATCTACGGTAAAAGGACTCCAATAGTAGGGTTTTGATCAGAAAGCACAATTACGTCAAAATATACTTGACAGAAAATTACGTGTGAATATTTAAAATGTTCATCCTACCGATTCCAAACTGTTCTTCCTACCCAAGAACTTAAATATATTCATACGGGAAGTCCGTGATTTGACAATAAAGTTTGTATTTTTAAACTGCTCTTCATACCAAAATCATACTATAGTTCTATTGTTTGCGAAAAAAGTTTTTATTTGTTCCTTCTATCAAACAAATTAAATATATTCATATATCAATTCAGTGAAATATCGGCTGCTTGTAAAGGATTCATTTTATCTTGGAAGAGTATCAAAATTAATTCACTAATAAAGTGTTATATTTGCTGATTATGAAGTAATAGAAATGGTACCAAACAAATTAAATATATTCATACGTCAAGTCAGTGAGATACTGACCGCTGGTAAAGGACCCATGTGATCTGCAGATGATTAATGTTTTCTGCCCTTCCTAACAGAATCATACAATAGTTCTGTTCTTCCTACCGAACAAATTAAATATATTGATACGTTTAGTGTGATCTGTAACAGTCACTTTTGATAGATAACTGATATTAAGCCAGAGACTAATTTATTACTTATTAGTTATTAGTTATTATTACAACTAATAGCCGGACACACCACATTGGTTGCATTATTCAACTGAAAGGCTATAAATACTGTCTGAATAAGGGATTCAATTTACTGATCGTGTGTGTGTATTAATTCAACGTCAATCTGCGAGAGAAAAAATGACGTCTATAATCAACTTTAAAGGTAAGATATATTTTCTTAGTTCGACACTACCCGTTTTATTGTTGATACCCAAGGAGAAAGTTAAAATTAAATAATTTTGAGGTTTAAATAGCAAATTCACACACAAGATCTAACTTAATTTTTATTTATCAACTGTAACTGTTGTGATGATTGAATACACGCATAGTCGTAAATTCCAGGATATTCAAATAAAAGGAAGTGGTAGCAGCCTACACATGATAAGATAGTTTGCCTGTTGGAAGAGTATCAAAATTACATTACTAATAAAGTGTTATCTTTACTGATTATGATTTAATAAAAATGACATACAAAGAAGTATTATTTCTAAATATGGTCTCAGCTATATTTGGTTGATATAATAATATGTAATCACAAAACAATTTATGGGGCCTTTAAAACAATCAGTCAACGCTCTGGACCTGTATCGTTGGGAGAGAGTAGCAACATGTTAAACAAGAACAAGTTTTATTTTCAGAAATATTATAATGGTCTCAAGCAGAAATTAGAGGAAGTGTACCCACATTTGCACGGAGAAAGAATGTAAAGCCTCTCTAAATACGCCCGACACGCATAAAGGAAACTATAATATATCCTTTAAATTGGATACTATGGTGTGGATTTATTTAGATTACCCTGAATATTTATTAAAACTTATACTGTCCATTTAGAGCTTACATATCTAATATTTATAACAGGAAATAAGTAAGGCTGAATAAATTAGATTTACTAAAGGAAATATATATCCATTTTTCAGAGTTGGAATTGGGAAACGAATTATGAAAATTAACCCAAAAATAACTTGCGGTGGGGTCAAACCCCGAACTTCCTATACCAATTATCAAAATTTGTTTCTAAAGTGGAAACTTGGAAGTAATTATCTGGTGGTCTGGAATACATATTATATTAACTGGAAAATTATTATTATTATTATTATTATTATTATTATTATTATTATTATTATTATTATTATTATTATTATTATTATTATATAGTATTTAGCATAGAAGTTTACTACCCGTTCGGTTTATACGCTTAAGTACTAATGTACTAGGAATTGGAAAGGTTGAATTTAGAGGATATTCGAAGGAAACTCTTGTCTCAGTGGATAGACACGCTACCAACTAATAAACTAAGGTGTTGGGTTAAATGGGTATCCTGGGAGTGTTTGACATTACAACAGAAAACTTATGGCCCTGAAGAGTTGATGGGAATTGTTTGGCGTTTAGGTTACTTTACAAATAACTTGAATAGATGTTGCGAGGAAAGCCTACTTAAGGGTTTCTGCACCAACACACGACTTACAGACACAACAATGTTGAGGGAGAGTGAGAAATCACCCTAATATTTTCCCTGGGTCAGACAGGCGGAATACATAGTATGACTCAGCTGTAACCCTTCGCATGGAAGTCCCCCTACGACTACATGATCACGTCACATTGTGAAGACCATAAGACCTCTGCAAATGTTGCAACAAGGGTGCCAGTGGAAACAGTCCCGTCCGGAAAACCAGCATGAACTCCGATGGAGCTGAGCCTGAGTTGCTTCCGAATGGGGGTTCAGCAACCGCATCCACCAGCATGGCTTTTAAAAGGGGTGAAATTCCCCCTCTACCAGTGATGGCAACAAGACCCCCTCCATAGATATGGGTCTGAACGGAGGTATAATGCATCCCCCTGGAAATGATGACGAAATACCTTACATAAATTTAATAACACCAACATCAATGTGGGATAAGCTGTGAATATATTGAGAACAAGTGTCATGAGGGCGTAATAAACTTAAATGTGAAAACATTTACGGTAAGAAAAACACATACACACACATACATATATAATATTAAATCTTGATGATGTATTATTAGAACAGCTTCATATCAAGTTAATTGGTAACACACATACATATATAATATTAAATCTTGATGATGTATTATTAGAACAGCTTCATATCAAGTTAATTGGTAACAAAATATATTCATTAAAGTCAAAATGTACAATTTATACATATATGTTAATTTAAAAGTTCATAACATTCGCAAGGTAAAATATTCAAACAATTATTAAATAGTTAAAATGGAGTTATATTTTATAGGTAATTGTCTTCAATTACTTAGTTGTATACAAAATCTTATTTGACATACTTGAATGATAAAGTAAAATATACTATTGAAAGCTGACAGGTAAAACGGCTAAAAGTGTAATGAAGGTGTAACAAACATATATTTGAAAACATGTAAAACAAAACATAGATAATAGTATACATTGAAAGTGTTAACAACTTGATGTATGCTAGAACAAATTTACATCTAGTTGAAAAGTTAATTGGTACCGTATCAAATTATTGTCAAAATTGAATAAGAAACACATGCGGTGAAAGGTTGTCTATTAGAGAGAGAAAATCTTTGGGGCTCTATTATTAGAAAATATTCTTAAGTGTGATAGTTACTCAATATTTAAATACTTTAACGGTTTGTAGGACATATAGAAGCTGTTCATTTAATTTTCTATTATTTTGTTAGTTGATTTATTAAATAAACAAATTTATAATCCCTGTGGCATTACAAAAACCTAATTTGAAACAGTTATCAAATTTTATAAATATATATTAATGTTTGGCGGAAATATAAAATTGGTTCATTTATTTTTTATTTGTGTTAAGGGAATTAATTAACACACTATCTCTAGATATTTAAAGTGTTAAAACTTATGAATTTATGTAAAAGTGATATAGACGCAGTGATTTTTTCCTAGATATTTAACTTATGAACTTATGTAAAAGTTATAAATTGTTTCATCAAAATATATAGCAGTCATGATTTTGTATCTTGCAATCTCCTGCCTGTCTTTGATTCTCCAAGGATTCCCAAACAACATATTATAGGGATTTTTTAAAATTAATAATAATAATAATAATAATAACAATTACATTTTCTTACTATTTATTTTATTGACAGACAGCAGGTGATTAATAAATTTTATTTAAAATATTTATAGCATACAACAGGAATACCAAAGTATTTTAAATTATAATCACCAATATTATTTAGGTCTTGTGAGCTGTACAAGTAACTAAGCGGAGCTGTCTGGTATGGTTGGTTGAGGAGGCTGGAGTTCGAGTGGTCAAATAAGGCTACGGCAATATAAGAGCGCCTAATTTTTCAATTCACTTTTAAACATCACACTTTGTCCTTCAAGATATATCATACAGCGTGGTTTAGATTTAAATCGCTTACAATCTAAATAATAGGCAGAATTTGGAAGGAAGACCTTACCGCAACTTCCCAGACCGATTATGTAGTCATCGGGCTTTTCACCCATAATTTTAACATTTGAATAAGTTTTGTACATTTTTAAATCCTAGAGATTTATTGGTTCATTGGACTTTACCTCCTCCTCCACTGGCGGCGGGCATGCAGATGATTCTAGCTGTGAGTACTCTGATGTATGGTAGGTGGAACACTCTTGCGGTGGGTACTCAAGTGACTCTGGCGGTGGGTACGCTGGTGAATATGGGGGCGAGGGTGGTGACTGCGACGTCATGAAGGGTTGTGGCGGGTGGTGTGGAGCTCGGAAGGTTGGGGGAGGCATGGGAANACGTCATGAAGGGTTGTGGCGGGTGGTGTGGAGCTCGGAAGGTTGGGGGAGGCATGGGAAACACGGCCATAACGTCCACTTTGTGGAAATTTACACAGCAAATGTCATATCACACTGGTAAGTCTCCTCGATTCTCTCGTAGGGTGGTACTTCAGTCGCTCTGATCTTGTGACAGGTAGAGTCACAGAACTTGATGTAGCCTCGCTCCTTTCTGTCGTGGTTAACTACTTTGTAAATTACATGTCTATCACTCACGGCCACACTGTGAATATTTTCTGCTGTTATATAGGCAAGCCCCGCAATCGTATGACCCACAAACGTTCAATCAATATAGCCGGTTCTAAGCATGGTGAGCGTACCTGACCGCTAAACGCGTTGGGTGATTTTCTGAGTATTTAACCTGTCCACCGTACACGTCTTTAACTCTTTCACTAATGCTAATCTTGTTCTAACTGCCTGATGTTGTTGTCAACTGCTCGATGCTGCTGTCCGTCTCTTAAACGCGTTCAAAGTTCCCAATTGCAGTTGTACCGGGTTTTACTCCAGCGCAGGTAAATATCAGTTTGTTCTTATTAAGATCGCAGACGTCTTCATCCATTATAGTATCAAAATGACAGGGTAAAAATACACAATACTCGCCATCTATATATGCTATTAGGCGTATCTCAAACTTTTTATTGACAGCTTTTGTTTATCCACCGATTACATTTGATCGTCGACTAGTTCACACAATTCTACGGTCTGCACGGCGTCAACAATATTTACCAGCTTCTTTAACTTTTCCATCGTGATCCGCTCTGCAGACGATTATAAATAGTCAACCAAGCGACCCCCTATATTTTCACCCCCGATCAACGCCGGATGTGGAAAGGGGGTCACAACGCCGTACTGAACCAGTGTCAGCCAGTATTTTCCTGTTTGAACATGTTTAGACACCGAGTAATGACCTGGGGCATCCGGATGTGGAAAGGGGGTCAAACTTTTAGGAGGAAAATCACAGCGAGACATTGCCAAATGCTTACACTTTATGTTAGGCAATCGCCAAGAGAGGATACTCCTCCCTTCCTCAGGGGCAGACACGTCGTGGGAGAAGTTCCCGACGCCCAAGACTGCACGCTCCCCAAAAACTTCCACGTCAGTCCCAGTTATTTCTATTCAACGGACACGCATAAAAACCAATGGGAACGCATACAAAACCAATGGACACACATTAAAATCTATTGGAACAAAAATATAAGTGGGGCTGGGGCACGACACGTTGCGGGAGGAGTGCTCAAGACTGCACGTTCACCCACTCCAGTCCCATCCAATGGGCATACATTAAAAAGTAATGGGCAAACATTAAAATCTATTGGTGCAAAAATCTAATGGGGTTGGAGCACACATTAAAATCTAATGAGTACACATAAAAATCAAATGGTCTATACCAATCAGCCCTAGGATACTGTGGTGGCCCTCCACCCCCGGGTCCAGGGGTATGGCATCGGGGGAGGAGGTTGTGGGGGAGGGAGATGGGTGATGAGGGGAGGGGAATAATGGTAAATCAACTGGATGTGGAAAGTAGGTTAATTGAAATAATAATACACATTCTCGCTCACAGAAAATAGCCTTGGGGGCTGTACCAGGTGGTCTTCACAATACCAGGATGTGGGTGGGGGAATAACGGTAAATCAACCAGATGTGGAAATTAGGTTAATTGACATCACAATACACACTCTCGCTCACCGAAAATAACCTAGTGGTGTACCAGGTGGTCTCACACTCTACTTCCCGGCTCGTGCGAGGTATGGGAGTTAAAGGGAAAAGAAAATACCAAGATAAGATAGAAATGTGTGCAGTGCATTCGGATTCGAATAATTACTCGAAATTTTCCGCAGTGACGATGGGGGACAAACCAACAAAGTTTCTTGTTAATAACCACATTATGTCCCTATTATGACAGAAAGAGGATTTGTGCATAATGCTTAGCTTTGAGGCCATTCTAAAATGGTCAGAAACGGCCTTTTCAATGCAGTTTTTATCCAAATACCATTTAATATTTCAACAATGTTCTGTATTTGGAACATCTATTAATTATTTATCTCCATTTATATTCAATAAGAAATTATCCATGTGCAACAGTGCTAGTGTAAACTAATGATTTCTTGCTGACTGAATCACAGAGTTGATGGATATGTGATGCACGCTCTTAATCAATTCATTTTGATAATATTGGTTGATAGTATTGTAAAATCCTGGTTCTATGTCAAGGTTATTTGGCGATTTATTACTAATGTAAATAAATAACTTGTAATCAGATGTCCTTTGTATCGTTCCGATTACTAGGGCTAAATCCTTACGTTCACTTTTCACTGGTGCCAAAATTATGAGTGCTATTTTGTTAGTGGTTGTCCAACATTCGTTTGATTCCATCTACCATCTTGTTACGACTCCTATACATCATCATCATCATCATTATTATCCGACGTTTCCGCCTCTACGGGTCGTCTGACACATCCGCTTCCATTCCTGTTGATCTCTCCAAACTTCTCCCTCAGCCACAAGTCTCCAGTCCACTCCTGCTCTTCCATGTTCTTCTGCACCTAGTCCGTCCATATTTTCCGTGTTCTTTCTATAATTCTTATACAATTCTCTTTGTTCTGTAAGGCTTTCTTAGGCCTTCTGTCCTACTTAATCCGGTGTGAATGAGGTCAGGTATGTTATACCCGAGAAGTTTTTAAACGCAGATTATTTAATGTTATTGTTGCCATGCAAATCCCGTCGTCACAGTAGCTGGAAGTAAGGGAGTGGGGAGTGAGGTGGAGTGTTGAGTTTAGTGTCAGTGGGAGATACACGTGCGCAAAGCTGGCTGGGGTACGTCACACCCGACCTCGTAGTCGGTGTTACATTTGTAGGTGTAATGTTAGTGCTGTGCTAATTGATCTC
>CABFWB010006304.1:0-26467 GCA_902151455.1 Timema bartmani
GTGAATAGTGACTAAAAGTGAGTTTTCTTGTGAATAGTGACTAAAAGTGAGTTTTCTTGTGAATAGTGACTAAAAGTGAGGTTTCTTGTGAATGACGACTAAGTGCATCCCTGCTTATGAAAGGGGAGTGTGAGGGGGTTGATAGGGTTGTGAATGAGGGGCGGTGGACCAGACATGTGCAGTTGGACGGTCGCAAAACAAACTGGAACATTCCATGGGTTCAGGGGGAGGAGCGGAGACACCGGAAATTGTAACCCTCCACCTCCACCCCCTTCTGAAACATCCTTCACACAGACAACTCTGGGACGACGGGGGCTGGGGGAACAAAAAGGAACAAGAAGGGAACAGAAATGAGTGTATTAAAGGGCGACATGCGAAGAATGACATACTTCTGGATTATGGATGATGTATGGGGAAGAGAGGGGACATCCCACATGGCGAGGTTGTGAGGGAGTTGAACTTGCCAAGGGTTCAAATAGACAAACAATTACACAGCAGGACAATTAACATGCTAGAATTGTTGAGGAGAGATAAATAAACGACCAGAAACCAGGTGGGTTTATAACGTTCCTGGTTGTAGCTGTCCGGCTGTAGGAGAACGAACAGGGAAGCAGGAAAATACAAATGACCACACAATGTGTTGTTTCTCCCTTTCCCCCCTACTAAATGACATCATTCTATTCTAGACGATCCATTCCACGCTCTTATAACAATTACCTTTCATTTCCCGGGCATTTACCTCTTAATGATAAACTAAAATGTGTGGATTTTTAAACTTTTCACAGAGATAAATAACTTTTAAACTATGTTTACAAGTATCAAGGACGTAGAAAATAGTTTTGTGTTTATTCCAGTAAACACCAAACTCGTGTACTGTTACAGGTTAGTTCAATATCTAACCTAAGCGCAACATCGGATTGGCAATATTTCAGCTACCTAGGCAGATACCTTAAGTTGTCTTGGGTTGAAAGGAAGATCAAAATCTTTTCTTTCTTTTGATACAAGTCTTACTACCCTTCAGTCCCTTAACCCTTACGTACTTCAACCAAACAGATGGGGTAGGAATGTGGAAGGTTGAATTTGAGGAAATGTATTCGAATTTGCGTGGAGGAGTAAATGGGAAACAATTTAGTGGGGGAGGAGGTTAACCCTCAGTACACCGGGACAAGTCTGACATTTAGTCCGCCTGTCCATAAATGCGGGTAAGAGTAAAATTAGGCCTAGTATTATAATAGCTGTAGCCTGATTTTGGTTGAAAGAACAGTTTAGAAACTTTAAACATATTTCTTTGTGGTCATCAATGATAATGGCAATGAATAGGCATTGATAATAAGATATAGGCCTATATTAAATGTGAATACCGTAGATAACATGATTTGATGTGTGATTATATTAAAATGGTTTTAGTAACTTTACTAACTAGCAGACACTGTTCTTCCTACCAAAATCAGGGTAAAGATAACTTTAATGTTCTAGGAGTATATAGACTAAAATCATAAGGAGAGAAACGAATTAGTAAAAAAACATTAAAAGATTAGATTTATTTCGGTCGCCCAGTTTGTAATTAAGTATATAAAGGATTTTTTTAGGTACTAATTGTGATTTTGAAAATTCTTCTACGTTTGAATGCCCAAGAAACCCAATAAAAATACACGTACGTGCATACATACATGTGTATGTGCGCACACGCGCGCGCGCGCACACACACATACACACATACACACACATACACACACATACATACACATACACACATACACACGCATACATACACATACACACATACACACACATACATACACACACATACATACACACACTTACACATACATACACACATACACATACATACACACATACACATACACATACACATACACATACACATACACATACATACACATACATACACATACATACACATACATACACACACATATACATACATAATCACGCCAGTCTCTTAAGATGTAGGTAAGAAAGTTTGTACATAACTCAAAAAACAACTCCATACTTAATCCATCTTCACTAGCTTTCTCCACACTTCCCTATCCTTGCATATTCACTTCGCTTCAACAACATCCATAACGCCGAGTCTTACATGCTCTTTTATTCTTAACACTCTTAATGTTTCTCTTTTTCACATATTCGTCCACAGCATTTAAACAGGTTTTACATGACCTACCCCTTCCTTTTGATCCACACACTCTACCTTCATATATTTGCTGCGTCACTAGATCCAAACTCATCCTCTCAACCTGCCCAAACCAACGTAACATGCTTCTTTCGCAGTGACCTATTGGATTCTCTTTTAAACTGCACTCCTTCAGCACCGATTCATTACTGACTCTGTCCATACGAGTCTTTCCACATACATTTCTTAGATATTTCATTCCAACCGCATTCACCTTTCTCTTGTATCTAACTACTCACCGAGATGCATTCACCTGTCTGTCAATTTCATCATCTATCCTTACATTTTTACAGAACACAAAATCATTCACTTGTTCTGACAGTTTTCCATTTATACAAAGCTGACAATTATTTCCTGATCCGTCGTGATCAAAAACTTTCACATTAGTTTTGGAGACATTTATACGAAGATTCATTCTACCTGTCGCCACATTTAGCAAGTCACTTCATCCTCAGCCATTTGCATATAACAGCACTCTCATATTCACATTGTCCGTTTGTACACCAACCGCGTCCTCGCAAGCATCCCTCATACACTTATCAATGAATACATTAAACAACCATGGAGACATAACACAACTCTGTTAAACACCCTGTTCGATGTCATGCATCCACACCATTCCATAACATACTCCTATTCACACGATCGTACGCTTTTACAGTAGAGTAATGATATTAATTAGTAGCATCCCACTTCTAGACACAAACTAGATGGTTAGGCCTAATAAATCGTCCAATTGGGTAAGAAAACGCAAATTTCCTCACAGAGATCATCCAATTAGGCCGAGAGATTAGTACCAATTAACGATGCGTTCAACTGCAGAAAATAAATGATATTAGCTTAACCATTTTCTACTAGTTTCTTGTGGGTTTTTTTTTTTCGTTTTTGGCGTCAAACGAGTGTTTTATTAAATGAGGCTGGGAAAAAAACCCATCTCGCTCAACGAGCACATCCCGTCACAAGCTGGAGAACTTCATTAGTTGTGGAACGGCGGAGATAAAGCGGACAACACACTATGGCTGAGTGATCTTGGGGTCGATTGCTAGTCTGTATTAGTGCTACCCAAGTTTGATTAGGGTTAGGTTGTGTGATCCTTGTGTTAAACGTTTCAATATCAATGGTAGAAAAAAAAGACGCACCAGTGTGATATAAATGTTAAGCGAATTTACTCTGCAGGGTTCGAATTAAGGCAGGGTCACAGACAAGTAAGAAACAGACTCAACCTTACGGGGATTTCACTGCGCTCCTTTTACCAGCTTGAGTCCTTCAACACTAGGATTCGCTAGTGTCAGTGTTGGGTGATAATAGGACTAACCGCAGCGATCCTAGTGTTGAAGGACTCAAGCTGCCAAAAGGAGCGCAACCATTTTAACCTGGAGGTTGAGTGCCTGGGTATATTATTTGTCTGTGGACAGGGTGTACTGAGGGGTTTTTTCCCTAAAAGATTTTCCACTGGCTTTCCACCCAAACGCGGGTATATTTCCAATAAATTCTACCTTTCTCATCCCGAACATCACATTAGCGTAGTTATTTTTAGCACCACCTGTCTTACTACCCATTCGGGTTATACGATTATGTTAGGGGTAAGGAAGGGTGAATTTAAAAGAAATGTGCCCGCATTTGTATGGAGAGAGTGGGAAACCGTTTAAGGAAAAACATCTTCAGTACACCTGACCAGGATCGAAACACAATCTCTCTGTCATCGGCAGTCTAGTCTATTGCGAGAGTAGCGCGTTAGATTATGCGGCCACCGAAGAGGGTATTAGCGTAGTATTGAAGTGTATATCTTTTCTCCCAAACGGTTAATGAGACGAGATAAATAAAACTTGCCGCTAACACAAACTGTCGAGCGATCTCCAGAGAGTGATGCTGTGTCCGCCTGTTGACATCTTGCTCGTAGAGACACATAGTCGGTTGTTACTCTGACTCAAACCTTCACACTAAATTATGTACATGTTAATGGACAATTCCTAGCACCATTCCACACACCGTATGCAAACAAGTTTCTTTCCTTCCATTCAGATATCCCATTTGACCTCGCAAATTAAAACAAACGGATCAACGTTATAATAGGTCTACATACAGGTCCAACCGTTTCTCATTTGCACCAGATGTAACTTTATGCGCTTAGGTATGTGTGTACCTTAACTTTCTCACTGTTGGACTTCAAGAGCAACGTTTAGAAAATACAAACATATTTTTTGCTGCCAGCATTGCTAGCAATTTACTAAATTATTAGTATTATTTTATAGATCAGTGGTTTTCAACATGGGGGTCGTGACACGTTTCGGATGGGGCCACGATACTTGTTAAGGTTAATTTGACTATAGGAAGGTGGGAAATTAAAATATTAATGTAAGTGGTTAAAATGATAAACACTGTCAAGCTACTGTTTAGGTTCCTTCTGGTTATTCAACTGACAGTTTCTTACTGACTTACAGTAGTTTGTTGTAGCAATCACGTGTTTGGGTGAGTGACGTGACTAGAATAGTTTCTAAAATACCCACCAGGCTCATCGATTCTCTTTCCGACATCGTATGGTCATTATATAATAAATTTATAATAATTAAATCAATCAAGTGGGCTTAATGTCAAGTTCGTTTGCTTTGTTGGTGATGAGGTCAGGATTCAAATTGGGACCGGGGCCAACTTTTTCCTAAACTGTTACCCCCTTCTCTATTCACGCGAATAAAGGTACATTTAATCTCAATTATACCTACCCCACAAGTATAATTAAGTAAATATGAACAGCTTGGACGGGTAATAATGTAAAACTATGATATGACCCCTCGTAGGTCATCAAAGGGTCGCGGTGATCTCAAAGACAGAGATTGGGGTCAACCCTGGACCCTGCAAAAGGTTGGAAACCACTGCTATAGGCACTGATCATATCTATCTAAAGTTACGGCTGCACATTACACGACTTGACGTATGAATACGTGAAAGTATATCTGGTACTTTGTCTAAATGTCAAATAATATGTCAATTTGAAAGAAAATTGTCCAGAGCTGCGAGGGTTTTCATAAATAAAATAAATGGTACGGTTTACAGTACAGACTATTGCTCTATCTTTAAATAGAGACATTTACTAAATATTAGTAAGATTTGTGAAACTAAATAATATACAGTGTTGCAGAAACACTCCACCAAAGAGCATCAATTAAAGAATACAATGATACAGAAGCAATGGGAAAAGAGGAGAATCTTTGACCACTCGATTTCATATTGTCAAAAGATCTCCATAAAATATATTATATTGTATTTGCTTATAGCTCAGAAACTATTGGTTTTATAAAAATATATTCCAAATAAAAGATTTTAATTTTGAATAGTAAGCCTACTACAGTTTTACAATGACACGTTATTTCGTATCTCATAAGGTTATAAGGTTGCGCAGATATGATAATATATATATATATATATTGCCTATTTTAGGTGGTGCCGTTAAAAGTAATTTTCATAGGAAAATTAGAGATGTCTTTATTTTTTAAGCAAAACAACGCCTGGATACAAAATTTAATCAAAATCATTAGAGCTAGTTTTGAGAAAATCAATTTTATTTCTTTTTGCACTTCGCTAAACTACCCTTAATTTTAGGGTTGGACATATAATTCAAAAACTGTGAAGGGGAAACTTATGAAAACCCTAGGTACCAAGTTTTAGCCAGATCGGTAAATGGTTTCGGCTCTATCCCGAGGTATAGACAGACAGACGGCATCGTAAAAACAACTTTTCGGCTTCGGGGGGTCATGAAATGTCGACATTTATCAAAATATTGAGTCAGATTATTTTGACGATCAGAATATTTCTCTCTGCGAGGGGGCAATAGAAACTAAATATACACACATTTTGTTATAAACAGGTACTTTTAGCCTATATTATAATGTTAATTTATCACCTCTAGGATCAATTTAATCAAAATAGTTGTGCGGTTGATGACTAAATAGATTAATTGTAATAGTCTCTTCAGGAGAATGGTTCAGTTGTGTGTCTATTCACTATATAATGAGATGGCGGTGAAATATATTCTTAGACGAGTAAATTAATTACACCCACGCTACCCTTTCAAGCCTAAAAGTTTCAGAAGAGCACTCATGTACTCTCCAGGCCTGTAGAGTCAGACGCATAAATATATAAACATAGAAGATATAATATATAAATAAATAGGTACCAAACTGATAGACAGCACGTAAAAAAAAATTAGGAGCCATAATACATGTGCTCGAACAATAAGGGAAATAATACATGCACTAGATCAATCAGGGTAGTACTACATGCACTAGAACAATAAGGGGAGTACTACATGCACTAGAACAATAAGGGTAGTACTACATGCACTAGAACAATAAGGGTAGTACTACATGCACTAGAACAATAAGGGTAGTACTACATGCACTAGAACAATAAGGGTAGTACTACATGCACTAGAACAATAAGGGTAGTACTACATGCACTAGAACAATAAGGGTAGTACTACATGCACTAGAACAATAAGGGTAGTACTACATGCACTAGAACAATAAGGGTAGTACTACATGCACTAGAACAATAAGGGTAGTACTACATGCACTAGAACAATAAGGGTAGTACTACATGCACTAGAACAATAAGGGTAGTACTACATGCACTAGAACAATAAGGGTAGTACTACATGCACTAGAACAATAAGGGTAGTACTACATGCACTAGAACAATAAGGGTAGTACTACATGCACTAGAACAATAAGGGTAGTACTACATGCACTAGAACAATAAGGGTAGTACTACATGCACTAGAACAATAAGGGTAGTACTACATGCACTAGAACAATAAGGGTAGTACTACATGCACTAGAACAATAAGGGTAGTACTACATGCACTAGAACAATAAGGGTAGTACTACATGCACTAGAACAATAAGGGTAGTACTACATGCACTAGAACAATAAGGGTAGTACTACATGCACTAGAACAATAAGGGTAGTACTACATGCACTAGAACAATAAGGGTAGTACTACATGCACTAGAACAATAAGGGTAGTACTACATGCACTAGAACAATAAGGGTAGTACTACATGCACTAGAACAATAAGGGTAGTACTACATGCACTAGAACAATAAGGGTAGTACTACATGCACTAGAACAATAAGGGTAGTACTACATGCACTAGAACAATAAGGGTAGTACTACATGCACTAGAACAATAAGGGTAGTACTACATGCACTAGAACAATAAGGGGAGTACTACATGCACTAGAACAATAAGGGGAGTACTACATGCACTAGAACAATAAGGGGAGTACTATATGCACTAGAACAATAAGGGTAGTACTACATGCACTAGATCAATCAGGGGAGTACTACATGTGCTCGAACAATAAGGGTAGTGCTACATGCGCTCCAACAATAAGGAGAGTAATACATGCGCTTGAACAATAAGGGGAATAATACATGTGCTCGAACAATAAGGGGAATAATACATGTGCTAGAACAATAAGGGAAATAATACATGTGCTAGAACAATAAGGGGAATAATACATGTGCTCGAACAATAAGGGGAATAATACATGTGCTAAACAATAAGGAGAGTAATACATGCGCTTGAACAATAAGGGGAATAATACATGTGCTCGAACAATAAGGGGAATAATACATGTGCTAGAACAATAAGGGAAATAATACATGTGCTCGAACAATAAGGGGAATAATACATGTGCTCGAACAATAAGGAGAGTAATACATGTGGTCAAATCAGCTGGGCAAAATTTTCTCTCTTCACTTTTTCTTCCATGCAAAGACCAAGTTTTTAAGCTTGCACTTAAAATGTCCCAAATTCAATGTTTTCTAGTTTTAAACTGTGAAATTTTCTGTTTTCTCGTCTCTCCCGGTTTTAATTACCACCCTCACCATTTGGCACGTAGACAAAGGCATTAGTCTCGGGTTGTCTCATTTGCCGGTGACGAGGTCATCATAGTTTTGATCCCGGTTGGGCGAACTTTGAAATAGTTTCCCCCTAAATTGTTCCACTCTCTTCCTACACTCAAATACTGATACCTTTCCTCTCAAAACGACCGTCATCATCTCTAACATATGAGTAATTAAATACGGATAGCCCGGACAAGTGTAAGACGTGAAGCACGAAATTAAAGAGAAAGATAATTTTAAGGAACCTGCCTTGGTAGAGTAGTTAGCTAACACGCTAGTTTTGTGTTGAGCTGGACTGCCGAAGATGGGGAGATCTAAGTTCGAATCTCGGCCCGGTGAACTATTTTCCGAAATGGTTTCCCACTCTTCCTCCACGCAAATGCGGGTTCACTTCCTCTAAATTAAACCTTCTCAATTCCTAACCAATTAGCGTAATTAGTATTTAAGCGTATAAACCGAACGGGTAGTAGGATTTGGTGCTAAATAATTTTTTTGAGGAAATAGTTTCAAGAGATGATGAAAAAACACATTTAAAGTAAAAGGGCGAGGAGGGGATTTTATTCAGCCAAGGCTCGAACCTTGACATGTAGACACTGGCCTCAAGTTGTCGTTTGAACAACTCAAAATATGATTGTACATTTAAGGGGCCTATTTCAGTGTGCGACTAGTGTCGTGCACACTGAATATAAATCGTTTCATGACTCGAGCTTCAAGAGATCAGTTTGTTTTTAGATGTTCAGGGTCGTACACACATTTGAAACTAAACAATTGTTTCGAAATTACAATTTTTGGATCGGAATATGTGACAACACATTAGTCTATAGAAGATATAAGGAGCAAAACCTACTCACAGATACGTTGAGCACACAGTCTAAGGAATCAGTTTCTCACTAGACCGATTATACAGTGATAGGGAGCTCGAGGTTCGAATCTCATACGGGTACACAGAAGGCGGTTTCTCACATGGGATTATTTTTATCAATGTGGGTTTTTCACCCAGCTTTTTAACACTAATGCGGGTGCACTTTCTTTAAAATCACCCTCCTCATCCCTACACCTTTTAGATCTATTATCAACCATGTAAAACGTAAAAGTTAGTCAAGTTGTGTCCAGCATGAGAGCCACCCCTGGCCGTGTAATGGGGGATAATTGACACATCTCCCCACTCCCTCTACTAGCACACCACGGCGTGACGTCATATGACTGATGACGAGCTTGATCACAAGGTTAACTGACAGTTATCCATCTAACACACCGATACACAACAAACTTCACTTTCACACGCAGAAAAAAGGAAGACCGTAGAGAGTTTTGGTTGGAGTTAGGGACCTTACAATGAAAATTACAGCCTGGAATATGAAAACGATGAGTTAGTTTTTTTAAATTAGTTTTATCTTCAAAATAACATTCATTTTTATTTTGTAGCTCCAAGGAGGATTTTTAATTAATATATTTCTAGTAATTATTAGTAGTCCTGTGCGGGAATGACATTTTGACTTCGGGAAATTTTCGGGCAGGAAATAAAAGTTTCCCGCGGGAACGAAACAGTAAACGGAAAAAAATATGAGAATAATTTTCCACCTTTGGATTATGTATTTTTCTCAGATTTGTAATTTTATTTTAAACTTAGGATTCATTTCAATAAAAAAAATCAAATAATTTGATAGTTTCACTTGAGTTAAATGTAGTGATAGATGTAAAAAATAGTTTGAATAGTCAAGAAAAGGGATAAAAACTCTGATTTGGTTGCAGTAATTTGTGTGGACAATATATTTACCTCCTGTAATTTTGTCAAAAAAGGAAAAAATTATATTCACTCAATATTTGTACCTACATTTATTTTTAAATTGTCAGTTTTTCAAATAAAAACTTAATATTCTGTCTAACAAGTGTTGAGTGATTTTTACTTTCTCGCTATCTTACAGTTAGAGAAAGTATTGTGATCATCAATAAAAATCGAACTCGAGATTTTGATGAATCTTGACGTTTCATGACTCTCTGAATCCGAAAAAGGAGTTTTTGAATTTCCGTCTGTCTGTCTATACCTCCGACTAGAGCCTAAGCTATTTTACCGATCAGGCTAAAACTTGGTATCTAGGGTTTTCATAGGGTTGTCCCAAGGGGTTTTTGGAATTGGATACCTAACCCTAAAATTAAGGGTAGTTTACTGAAGGGCAAAAAGGGATAAAGTCGATTTTCTCAAAATCTGCTAACGATTTTGATTAAATTTCATTTCTAAGCATTTATAAATATTTTAAACAAAATGGCTACCCTTTATTATTTCGGGAAAATGACTTTAAGGGCTCCGATCTGATACGTAAATTCCCATTTTTTATCATATCTCCGAAATTATTTGGTATATGAAATTACTTATTATTACAAATATGTAGATCTATTTATAATACAAATATTTTATTCTAAGCATATTTTTATAAAACCAATAACTTTCAAGCTATACGCAAATATTTATATTTTTTAACTTATCGAACACAAAAGGTAAAAAAAAAATCTAACCTGAAATGTTGATGTATGACGACGTTTCGTGACCCCTCAAACCCCAAAAAGTAATCTTTGCAATGCCGTCTGTCTGTGTGTGTGTTTAAACTTAAAATTAAAAGTAGTTTAATAAAGGGCGAAAAGAGAAAAAATCGATTTTCTCAAAATTGGTTCTAACGATTTTGATTAAAATTCGTATCTAGGCATTGATTAAGATTATAAATAAACGGGCTATTTTCATTTTCCCATGAAAATGAATTTTAGGGTACTTTACAGAAGCTGACATTTCCGTATCCCCGCAACTATTTGAAATACTAAATAAATTATCAACGCAAAATTGTAGTACTATTAAAAATAAAAAAACTTTTATTTGAAATATATTTTTATAAACCAACAGTTTCTGAGATATTGGCAAATATATTAATACAATTTAGTGAGCTTTAGTTGTAAAGAGATACTACTTAAGTTTTAACGCTATTATTCTCCAATGTCGTAGAGTAATTAAATATAAGTCTCTCAAAACGTTTATGTTATTTTTCCTTAAACCTCTTAAGAGAAATGTTTGTACAGCAATGATCTATCTCCATTTTAGACTCAATAGTCAATACTTACATTTTTTATTGGTCAAAAAATATACATGAGGAATTTAATAGCAATGCAATGACATGAAGATGTGAAACACCCGATAAAATGTTGAAAATTTTAACCGGAAGTCGAAATTTTAATACGAAGTGTTGACCCTTGTGCACCCAATATTGATTTTTTTTATCGGTCCAAACATACAAATGAGGACATTAATTCTTTAAAAATAAAATTATTAAATTTAAAACCGGTACTTTAAAAAAATTTACATAAATATAGTGCAATTTATGCTTGGGTTTGCTAGTGTATATTATTTCGTTTCCCATATATTACGAGTATTAAGTAAATATCTCAATTTTTAGACAATAGAGCGAGAAAGTCCATGCAGAGTTCCGTACCATTTATTTACATAGTGTAAATAAAAAAACTAAGTCTAATGCAACTATTGCAATGTGTATTTTTAATCAAGCATATATGGTATAAATATGAACAAATTCTAGGAATATACTTTAAGATTGACTAAAATAGTTCTTGAATAAAAAAACTCATGGCATCAATTTTAATAAGTACTTACACAGTAAAACATCAAAATATTCAAACTAATCTGAATAAATACAAATGAGTCACAGTCTTTTTCAAAGAAATAACAGAAACATTTTTATCTGAGCCAGTGTGTCTGGCTTTAGTTACTAAAGTTCTCACAAAACGCGCTGTTGGACTTTAAACATACTAGCTTATCCAACTATTTATTATCTATGACATAAAAGCAAATGTATGCCATTACATATATTATAATTTACGTAATAGACGTGCCTTCATGCAAATAAGTGTGTTTAAGCTGTATTTAATGGATAATTTTATATTTAAATGCCACTTTCATCATTATTTTGCGCTAAAAATATGTTTTCCTGTCTTAAATCTATTCATGGATATTAAATTTCCTTCAGTGTAATTATGTTACTGAATGGTGCTCAGTTGTTTTGTAAGGAACAGAAGAAAGGGTTAATTTAGGTTTAATAAATTAATAATATTTTTAATGAAAATTAAATAAAAACTTGACTTAGATAGCTGGTCCTTAACCGTAATTCCCTCCCCCCCTTTTCCGAAAAATTGCGGGAAATATTTTTTCCCTCCCGAATTTCGGGAACAACCATTTCCCCGAATTTTTTTCTCGAAGTTCGGGATCCCGCACGGCCCTAATTATTAATGATATGTACTTAAAAGTATTTATTTGATAGCCATGGCACGTTGAACCCACACTGGTGGGCACAAGGACAAAGACGTCAGTCTCGTATGGTCTGCCTTTCCGGTGACGGGTCAGAAATCGATTTTCAACCGGATGTAGTTTTTTTTACTTAAATGGTTTCCCACTTTCCTTCCATTGATATGTGGGCACATTTGTTCCAAAACCTACTTTATTTCTCCCACTTTATTCGTGTAAATATTCAGATAGATGAGACGGGTGGTAAGACGTCAATCATGTAAATAGTAGCTTTCAAAACCAATAGTTCTGAGCTCAAAGTTTGCCACGATAACTTCACATTATATAAAGATTATCATATTTTCTAGTCTAAAGTTTTCTGAATTAACTGAATCGTAATTAATACAAAACTTAATGTAAATACTCAAATTAAAACAATAATTGTATGTCCAGCTTCAATAATAATTAATTGTTAATACGTAAGGATAGCTTATTACTGTAATCCCAAGCCAAAAGTGTTTCCTAGAATATTGTTAGTTGACATGATTGCGTCAGAAACAATTCAATAAGACATTTTGCATCGTATTTTTACTTTAGCATATCAAGATAAAGTAGTGTTTATCGAGAAAAATGTTCTACCTCGAGCTTAAGACGAATCTTTACGTTTTGTGTGTCTCTTGCCACAGATTTGAAACAGTTTAATGGATTTTGTTATCTTGATATCTAGACGTCAGGAGGTTTTTAAATGTTGACCCTAACCCTATAATTAAGGGTAGTTTACTGAAGAGTGATTTTTTCGTTACAAATTTGCCGAAAATGACACTAACAAGTTTATTTAAAATTGATGTATAGAGAGTGTTTGCCCTCCTAAATAACACTGTATTCTTAGTTTTGGGGCAAAAAATTGATAAAGGGTAGTTTACTAATGAATTAATGATTTTAGAAAATTTGAAATAATTTGTTTAAAATGCATATCTGTGGAGTGGTTGACATGGCAAATAATTACTGTACACTGGTTATTGGAGGGGCGGGAGGAGTGGACTGCTTTAAGGTCCATCATGGCTACAATATTGATTATAGAGGTGTAGGAGGGGAGGTTAAGTAAATGTGTGTTGTATATACATATTACCAAGGTGGCTTAGTTTGAAGAGTAGGTTATTAGTGTAAGGATTAAAATGTGGATAATAAGTTCTAATTAAGGACACTTCCACACCTAGGTATAAGTTTAGACCAGAATGAATTGTTACAAAAAAAATGTACACCAAAGTAAGTATGCATCCAAAAAATTTGACTATGAAAACCAACACTTTTGGAAATTTTACTGTACTCAGTCCCTATACGACTATAATCAAGTACTTACTAGGACCTTGTGTAAGAACAAGTGTTCTCTATGATCCTAGTACTGGCACAAGTGTTCTCTATGATCCTAGTACTGGCACAAGTGTCCTCTATGATCCTAGTAATGGCACAAGTGTCCTATATGATCCTAGTACTGCTACAAGTGTCCTCTATGATCCTAGTACTGCTACAAGTGTCCTCTATGATCCTAGTACTGCTACAAGTGTCCTCTATGATCCTAGTACTGCTACAAGTGTCCTCTATGATCCTAGTACTGCTACAAGTGTCCTCTATGACCCTAGTATTGGTACAAGTGTCCTCTATGATCCTAGTACAGGTACAAGTGTCCGCTATGATCCTAGTACAGGTACAAGTGTCCGCTATGATCCTAGTACAGGTACAAGTGTCCTCTATGATCCTAGTACAGGTACAAGTGTCCTCTATGATCCTAGTACTGCTACAAGTGTCCTCTATGATCCTAGTACTGCTACAAGTGTCCTCTATGATCCTAGTACTGCTACAAGTGTCCTCTACGATCCTAGTACTGGTACAAGTGTCCGCTATGATCCTAGTATAGGTAAGGTTCTGATCACTAGCCAAAAACGTGTTCCAAATGCATGCCGGTGCAAGCAGACACTAGTGTATGATTGGCACTTCTCTCTAGCAGTCGAGGCAGGCCGGGAACCAGTTGGCTCCACCTCAAGACGCTGCGAGCCACCGTGAAGTCAGCTTTGAAAACTGATCCAGAGGCGGCCTTGTCAGAGTTTGAACACTAAACCCCAAATATGAAGTCGAGGTTTAGTAAACCGCAACGAGATGATGACAGAGTGACATAGTGTCGAGAAATATGGCAGCTATTTCAGTGGTTTACAACCTTTTGCAGGACTTGAGCACGCGGTCATAGCCTTGTTTTTAAATGATTATTTTCAATGAATCCAGACTATCCGCATTTAATTACACTTGTGAGGTAGGTTTAATTGAGAGGAAATTATTTACCTTTATTTGCTTGGAGAAAAAAGGAAAAAGAACAGTCTAGGAAAAATCACCCCCAATGGACCCGTTAGAACAAAACAAATGAACGTGAACTATAAAGAGCATAGCGAAGGGGTTCCCATACATGTCAGATTTTCCGCGTGACGCCCCTGAACCCAACATTATTAAAAAAAAAAAATTGCCCAAATTCGATTTGGTGGCATTTAAAAAAATCGTCATTTACATCGTCGCATTATTTTAAATGTAAAAAATACATAATTAGAACAAAACTACAAAACTGTACCGAACTGAATATAAATAAATAGCGTAGACAAATTTTTTCTGTGCATTATCTCATGCGTTCGGTTTGTTCATAATGACGAAACATCTCATCCTATATTTTATTATTTCAGTTTCACTTTTTCACTAACATTTAAAAATGAAAATATACATTATATGTTTTAGTTTTTTCTTATAGCCGCGACGTCCTGGACTAAAACTGGCGACGCCTCAGGGCGTCACGACGCAAAGTTTGGAACCTCTATCATAGCGGCATTACAAGAAAAACTTTTTTAAATGAAGAGAAAAAAGTTGCCATTTCAACGGTTGAGGTCACCATGTGAAGAAAATTAAACTATATATTTTTACTGAAGTAATATTTTATTTATTTTGACCAAAAAAGTTTTGATATAAAAACTACAAAAAACTATTACCTTTTCTCGAATCGCCTACATCCCCACCTTAACGTGATGGTGTTTTGAATAGGCTCCCTTTATTTAGTTATCACTGTGGTGAGTATATGTTACAGATTTTACTCATTGTTTTGTAAAATTGATCCAGTAATAAGTTTAGTAGGTATTCTTTATATGTTCATACCATTAATTTTGCTCCAAATGTATTTTACTCAGACAATCTCTACTGATTTCTAGAAAGTGGAGATGATATAACATAATGTGCTATGGGGTAGTTTGACACACGTACCAACCAACCAACCCCAGTGTTATTAAAACTGAGTGGTGATGATTAATATCAAATCACGTTGGATTTAATTTACTGTATGTTAAAATGCACAGTCAAATTTAGGATATTCTAGTAGAAAGAAAGGTTTAGAAAACTTAAACATATATTTTTTTTTACAGAAAACCTTGTTAACATTTTTTATAATCAGTAGACTATTATTTTATAAATATTGATAATATCTATTAAAAGTGAAAGTTGAAGATCACATGACTTTATATTAAAGTAGTATGAGTAACTTTAGTAGCTGTCATATACTATCCTCCATCAGAATCTTACTTTAGCATGTACGGAAGATAAGTTCTACTTTCTCATAAAGTATTGTACTAGTGAAAAAAAATCGAGCTAAAGATTGTGATGAATCTGTGCGTTTTATGTGTGTCAGAACCCAAATATTGTGGATTTTGCAATTCTGTCTGCCTGCCTATCTCTTGCAACGGATCCAAAACGGTTAGATGGATTTTATCCAAACTTTATATTTATATTTCCTATGACTAAATATGGGATTTTTTTTATTTTAACTATAGCCCTTAGTTTAAAAGTAGTTCTAAAACTGATTTTTTTTTTAATTTCAAATTTTTCGAAAATAGCTCTTAACAATTTTATTTTAAATGAATATCTAAAAGGTACGTTTGAAATTACAAGTAAAGCTGTGTATTTGATTTTGGCAGCAAATTTAGCTAAGGGTAATTTACTGATGACTTATTTATTAAAAGTATTTGAAATTCTTAAAAAATGGCTTTAATAAATTGGTTAAAAATTTGAATCTGGAAGTTTTTACAATAGCCTATATATAATAAATTGTATGATTTCTTTTTCTTAAGAATTTAATGTTATAAGTAGTTCATTGATATATGATTTTTGAAAAGTTTGAATTTTTTTAAATAGTTCTAACGATTTTGTTAAAAATCGGTATCTGTAGACTATTTATCACACATGATAAATAATAATGTGTGTGTTTATTTTTCTAAAATAAATCAATTTAAGGGTAGTTTAGTTACAATTTTTTTAAATAAAATTTATGGAAAATGGACTTGCAGATTTAGCTCAAAATGTGTGTGAGAACTGTATTTTATGATAAATAAGAATTTTTTATTTTTCAAATTGGAAATAATTTGAGAGTAAATTACAGATAACTATTATTATTTGAGGTATTTAACGTGCACTTGCTGAACCGACTGATTATATCAGCTCACGGGAATGTCTATGAGCGAGAACAAAAGGACCTACCAATTTGCCGGGAAAGGTATATTCCCATACCTTCCAGGTTTATTTTACACGACGCAACGGCTTTACTTCCCCCCAGAAGGAAGTTGTGCTACTGATTTTTATCGCTCAAGAAAAGTACATCGACGTCGCCTTGGTTTGAACCCAGGAACATCGGGTCCTGAGACGAGCACTCCAAGACTACCGAGGTCAACAAATGATTAGTGAAAATTTGAAAGTTGTTAAGGATTTTAGAACAATTTTATTTAAAAAGTATGAACAGTGTTTACTGTATTTTGAATAACAAAATAATATGTCTTATTTTGTTTTGCTGAGGAAAACTTTCATGGGGGTAGTTTATTGAAAAGCAATTTTTCAAAATGTTGTTTCAAGCTATAATATTCTATATGAAAAAAGTTTGTATAGTCGTGTCGTACCATTTATTATTTTTATTGACATTTAATTGAGTAGTACCAAATACATTTTTTTAGCACCACGTTTTACTACCCGTTAAGGTTACACGCTTATGTACTAATTACGATAGTGGTTTTAGGGATTAGGAAGGTTATATTTAGAAGTGTAGCCGCATTTGCGTGAGGAGTGGAAAACCAATCTTCAGTACACCCGACCAAGATTCAAACCTCAATCTACATGTCATTGGCAGTCTAGTCTACTGCAAGAGTAGCGCCTTAGATCATACGGCCACCGAAGCAAGTACCAAAGACTAAATATTAAATTTATATTTTCTTAACACTAATATATCTATTTCCAACTAAATACTGCCAAGATCTCTGATTGGCTGGTATATAGCCTACTTCCACAATAACATACCTACTAGGGGTCAAGGGCGGATCCAGATCATTTTCATAGGGAGGTGATATTATAAATAACATAGCTACTTACAATGTTAAGAGTTTTGTTTAAAGCCATTTACCTAATAGTTTCTCGTTCATATTTGATCTTATGTATGTTTTAAACCGTGGTCATCCTCTCCAATTTTGTAAAATCAGATAATTTTTATAAACTATTTAGAGTGGCCTTCCTTCAACAATTTTTTGAAAAATGGTTCACTCTAAAAGTTATGAGTAATCTTCACCTTGATTTTTTTTAAATTAGATTCTTTTAAAAACCACTTTAAGTGTTCCTCACTTGGAAATTTTTGAAATTTAGATGTCCCTCGAAGTTATTTAGAGTGATCCTCACCTTAATATTTACGAAATTTAGAAACCTCTATAAGATAATCTTTGAAGTGGTCTTCCACCAACCACATTTTGAAAACAGAATTATTTCAGATACTAGGCGATATGGGGTGGTCCTCGCCTGAAAAATCTTCAAAATGACATGCATCTAGAATCTATTTGGAGTTGTCCTCCCCTAGACATTTTAGAAATATGGATGACCTTGGAAGCTATTTAGAGCTTTCCTCCTCTGACTTTTTCTGCCGTTATATGCCTCTAATCTATTAGTTATTTGATGCTGTTTTTTCGGCAAATTTTTGACAATATATTGCATCTAGAAGTCATTTAGAGTTTGATTTAAAGCCATCTTTCGGCTTCATATTCGATAATATCAGAGGATTTGAAATATATATGGGCGGGGGTTATTCAAGGGGGGCAGAGTTCCCCACAGCTCCGCCACTCTTTTGTCCACACATAATCTATATTAGGTATTCGTGGATGAACTGCTATCAGGCGATTATTAGTCTTCTTTGATGTGTGGTAGTCTACCGTCTCTATGTGGAACAGTGTTCGTTACTCGCTATGCACGACAAATATTCGTACATGAAAACGAATATTTTTTTCACACTTGCGCGAGTCATATCGAAAATTGAATAAACGTGGACGAATAACGAACGTTTGGACCCGGATTAAAAGGTGTCTGCGCGCAAAAAGATAAAAAAAAAGTATTTATCTGTGTTGTATTTTCTTTCTAAAATTTGAAGTTTTTTGTGTTAGTTTTCTACTTTCATAGGGGGGTAAACTGACCCTTTGACCCCATCCCCACCCCCGAATCCGCGCCTTCTAGGGAGAGTACACTGTACATTTAAAGACTCACAACTAAATGTTTCTAATATATCAGAGTAATGTAATAATGACAAAATTGTGAACGTGCGAAAAGAAAGGTTGGTCCTACATTCAAATGGTCATAAAGTTCCTTGTTTAACATTTCAAAAGGTTACAAGATCTATATTCATGAATTAATGCGTCAAGCCACGTGCTATAGCATTCACCTTTGACAGCTGCAACATAAATGCTCGTACAATAGCCTTTAGTAAACGTTGGCTAAACTAAATTTGAAATGGTCTAAGCCAGTGGTCCTCAAATTGTCAGTCCAGCGGACTCTCTAACCAGGGAACAGCTGATTCACGGACTATCTAACCAGGGAACACCTGATTCACGGACCCTCTAACCAGGGAACACCCGATTCGCGGACTATCTAACCAGGGAACAGCTGATTCACGGACTATCTAACCAGGGAACGGCTGATTCACGGACTATCTAACCAGGGAACAGCTGATTCGCGGACTATCTAACCAGGGAACAGCTGATTCACGGACTATCTAACCAGGGAACAGCTGATTCACGGACTCTCTAACCAGGGAACACCTGATTCACGAACCCTCTAACCAGGGAACACCTGATTCACGAACCCTCTAACCAGGGAACAGCTGATTCACGGACTATCTAACCAGGGAACACCTGATTCACGGACCCTCTAACCAGGGAACACCCGATTCACGGACTATCTAACCAGGGAACAGCTGATTCACGGACTATCTAACCAGGGAACAGCTGATTCACGGACTATCTAACCAGGGAACAGCTGATTCACGGACTATCTAACCAGGGAACAGCTGATTCACGGACTATCTAACCAGGGAACAGCTGATTCACGGACTATCTAACCAGGGAACAGCTGATTCACGGACTATCTAACCAGGGAACAGCTGATTCACGGACTATCTAACCAGGGAACAGCTGATTCACGGACTATCTAACCAGGGAACAGCTGATTCACGGACTATCTAACCAGGGAACAGCTGATTCACGGACTATCTAACCAGGGAACAGCTGATTCACGGACTATCTAACCAGGGAACAGCTGATTCACGGACTATCTAACCAGGGAACAGCTGATTCACGGACTATCTAACCAGGGAACAGCTGATTCACGGACTATCTAACCAGGGAACAGCTGATTCACGGACTATCTAACCAGGGAACAGCTGATTCACGGACTATCTAACCAGGGAACAGCTGATTCACGGACTATCTAACCAGGGAACAGCTGATTCACGGACTATCTAACCAGGGAACAGCTGATTCACGGACTATCTAACCAGGGAACAGCTGATTCACGGACTATCTAACCAGGGAACAGCTGATTCACGGACTATCTAACCAGGGAACAGCTGATTCACGGACTATCTAACCAGGGAACAGCTGATTCACGGACTATCTAACCAGGGAACAGCTGATTCACGGACTATCTAACCAGGGAACAGCTGATTCACGGACTATCTAACCAGGGAACAGCTGATTCACGGACTATCTAACCAGGGAACAGCTGATTCACGGACTATCTAACCAGGGAACAGCTGATTCACGGACTATCTAACCAGGGAACAGCTGATTCACGGACTATCTAACCAGGGAACAGCTGATTCACGGACTATCTAACCAGGGAACAGCTGATTCACGGACTATCTAACCAGGGAACAGCTGATTCACGAACCCTCTAACCAGGGAACACCTGATTCACGAACCCTCTAACCAGGGAACAACTGATTCTCGGACTCTCTAACCAGGGAACACCCGATTCGCGGACTATCTAACCAGGGAACAGCTGATTCACGGACTATCTAACCAGGGAACAGCTTATTCGCGGACCACTTGATGTAGGATGAATGATTAAAAAAATGGTCATAAATGTATATTATTGGGATAAATTAGTCATAATAATTTTTTATATAAAAATAATAATTATAATATAGATTAAAATAAAATAGATGTACAATTTTAGACATAATATATTTTTATATAAATGTAAAAAGAATTACAACAAAAATATAAATAATATACATGTATTTTATTCGTACACTTATAATCACCGATAACTTACGTGAGGAATAGGAATTAAGTTTAATTCAACACTATAAGACGATTTTTGTTTCATATTTTTTATACTACAAAGAGAAGAACATGCATGCTAGCACAAATAAGTACTTGGAAATAGCATCAAATGTTTAAGTGGTTTACCAGAAAGTTTTTTGTGCTGGCTGATGGGAAAACTAATATAAAAGTGAATTTCTAAATTCTCCTCTCAAAGGAAGGCCCATTGGGCGTGGCCAGCCCCACTTTTAGGGCTTAAACTTTGCACCGGGTTTTAATATGGTAAGGCATCTCCATTTTGTTCAATATACACCAGTGATTTACCCTTTTATATACAATTTTATAAGATCTAAAAATATATAAAGGTAGGCCTATGTCACGGATTCTCTGGACTAACCTTGTGGACCCCAATTTGAAAACCTCTGCTCTTAAAGATAATATATCGATCATACTCTGGTTCTAGTCAGCAAGGAAATGACGATACAATCGACCGTCTGAAATAGATTTGAAGATTAATCGATTGCTATCGACAGTCTTACACGTTTATCCAATATAGGGTGGCTAAAAAGCTGCTATTATAAAATTCCCCCAACTTTTCCCGGTCAACTTTCCTTTGTTCCGTGTGGATCTCGATGGTCTTGGGCTAAAGTGCTCGCTTCAGGACCCGATGTTAATGGGTTCAAAACAAGCCGGGGTAGACGGATTTTTCTTGAGCGATAAAAATCCGTAGCACAACTTCCTCTGGAGGGTAAGTAAGGCCGTCGGTCCCATATCGATTGTGGCATGTAAAATAACACTGGAAGATATTTGAAAATACCTTTCACGGCAAAATTGGTAGGTCCTTTCACTCTCGCTCATAGAAATTCTCGTGTGCTGGTATAATCAGTCTGTTCAGAAAGTGCAAGTTAAATACAAAAAAAAAAAAGTCAGAATTTCTTGGTGAATGACAATTTTTCACTTTTACATTGACCATATATATATAAAACCAATGGTAACAGCCAATAAACATAAACCTTTATATAAGTTATTTTTCAAATATTAATGTTTGAGATGTTATAAAAAAAACAAATCCTGTACAAACATCACACGCTGGAATGTCATATATGGGCAATGCATTTAATAAACAAGTGCAAAACAAAATCTCCTCCATTTGTTTTAGTGTTAAGGTGCCAAATTAGCATGTTTTTTCTAGCCAAGAATTTACATATTATAATTATGATTTATTTTTAGTTAAATTCCTCAACAATTCCCTGTTTTTCCTTATATGACAACATTCCTTGAGTTATTCAAGTTTTCTGTTTTCCCTGCGAATAGTCGCCCTGCAATAAAAAAAAAAAGGCCACACATATGTATTGCTAAGAGAATGTAGGATATATACATACATAAACCCAAATAAAATATATTTAAAATTCATTGAGAAAATTGCATTTTCCTGACATAGAAGCTTGACCGAAAAAAAATGCCAGATGCTCATCAGTCAAAGAAACAGCTTCCTAGGTATTAGAAGGTCCTGGTAATCTAAGCGGAAGGAATCGTGTCAGCTTCACACAGTCGAGTACGATGCTAGACCATCTGTATCTGTCTGAGAGATTAATAGCTTCATCTCTACATCCTTCACTCTGTCCTTATCTCCATCCTTCCCTTCACTGCTGCAGTGCCTGCCCTTTGTCCCTACCCTTAACACACGCACCTGACATTTTTGCCAATTAGTTTTATTTATACAAAAGCTATAGTTTTAACAAGGTGGACAGCTTTTCGAGTATATCAAACGTAGAGAAATATATGTAAAAATTAGTGTTATAAAGTTGGGATGGAACAGTAGTGAGAAAACGTCAGTGTTTTTGCAATTGTGCTATCAAACCATTATTTTAGACAGAATAAATCAAACATTTCTCTGTATAATTTAATTTTCTGCACTTTTTTTAAGTACCACATCTTACTACTGGTTTTAGGGATGATTAAGGCTATATTTAGATTAATTGTACCCGCATGTGCGTGGAGGGAAAATGAAAAACTTTAAAATCACCTTCAGTACACCAGACCGAGATTCGAACCACGATTTCTCAATCATTGGCAGTTTAGTCTACTGCAAGTTTAGAGCCTTTGACCATGCGGCCACCAAAGTGGGTTTAAAACACAAGTTGTTGAATATTTGTAATGAGCATATGAACATTTTGTGAGAAACTTTTTAAATTAAGAGGAAGAGTCATTAAGTTCAAGGACACACTTAACAGATTTCAACAAACTGTTAAGGTCACCCACCATGTGAAGAAAATTATAATATATTTGTTTCTGCTGTAGTTTTATTTGATTTATTTTACCTAAAAAAAATTCGCTATAACTGAAAGATTAATGCTCCTTATCTCGCAATCCCTACCACCCCATCTTAAGAGAATAAGTACAAGGTCGGACAGAAAAGTGGAAAATATATTTTACTTTATGGCAATCGCTGCAACTTTGACTTGGACCAGTGTTTCCCAAACTTTAATGATCGTGACCCTAAATATATTTTCCCGCCCTGGCGACCATTCATTTCATGTAGTTTCAATTCACTTTTGTTCTCATATTAATTTTTATTAGCCAAAAGGTATTTAATTGGATTAATTTAAATAAAAAGAGCAAAATTATTTCAATAACTTTAAAATCAAGCAAAATGTAAGGCACCATTTGTTACCATGTTCGGTAAGTGACCAAAAAATACCATTTCAGTGTCTACTATAGTACTCTCACTCTCGAGGAGCGTTCTTTTGAGTTTTATTTTGTGGCAAACTGAGTGTGGCTACACGGGCTTTGTGGCGAGATGAGTGTGGTTACATATACTTTGTGGCGAGATGAGTGTGGCTACATAGACTTTATGGCGAAGATGAGTGTGGCTACACAGACTTTGTGGCGAGATGAGTGTGGCAACACGAACTTTGTGGCGAGATGAGTGTGGCAACACGAATTTTGTGGCGAGATGAGTGTGGCAACACGAACTTTGTGGCGAGATGAGTGTGGCTACACAGACTTTGTGGCGAGATGAGTGTGGCTACACAGACTTTATGGCGAGATGAGTGTGGTTACATATACTTTGTGGCGAGATGAGTGTGGCTACATAGACTTTGTGGCGAGATGAGTGTGGCTACATAGACTTTGTTTCGGGATAAGCGTGTGAGACTCCTAAAAATGAAAACGCTTCATCACAAGTGATAGTTTCCTCTGGTACATTTTCTTGAATCTGAACTTGTCATCGTCCCTCGTTAGACCCACTCGTTGCTACTTGCTAGTCTGGTAACAATTGTGTAAAACACGTGTTCTTGTATCACAGTCCAGAGTCAGGGGGAGGGAGGGTGGCCTGGCAAGGGGTGGGGAGTCCCTCGAGACACAATGGCCATGTGGTCCCGGGCTATCACTTCAACATTCCATAGTGTGCTACCACAGCTGACAATGACCTAAACACACTACTGGGCAAACATCATAAGGAGGGAACTATGACAATAACATGGTGCTCACACCTAAACAACACAGACACACTACTAGACGAATATCATAAGGAACTATGACAATAACATGGTGCTCACACCTACATAACACACACTACTAGACGAATATCATAAGGAACTATGACAATAACATGGTGCTCACACCTACATAACACAGATATAATATAACCAGTAACCATGTTGGTGTGTTTATAACATTGTATCTAATTATAAGAAATATATTTTTCTATCAACACTAAAAGATGAAATTCTATTATTATCGTTATTTTTAATCGGCATTGATGTTATTATTTGTCAAATGTGACTTTTACATAATTGACGCAAGAATCTATAAAAGTAGATCTAGTAGCGTTTTTAAATGTCAGATTTCTTCCTTCATATGGCAATCACAATGTACTATAAAGCAATTACAAGGGAACTTTATAACTCACCTGTTGCTCATAATGACATCAGCAAACACACTACCCAAGACCTTAGTTCAGTCGGAAGCATGTCTGCCTACTAATGTAAGGGTCCCAGGTTCAATTCCTGGCATGGCCGATACAAATATTGGTGAACTGTGGAATTCTCTTTACACAGTGATTAATTAACAGCAGGTGGCTGTATGTTGTGTCTGTTCTAGATTTAAGTTGGTTTGTGATTAGTGTGTTGATATAACCAGTCAGTTCATAAAGTGCAGGTTAATACTTCAAATACAATTAAAAACTAAAATATAGACCCACACACAAGCCAATCACACTAGCCTTGTTTATATTAAATAGTTCAACGGTCAGAACGCCGATACATTTTGCATTATTTAATAAGGGGTATATTATTACAAAATATGGGATTAAAAACCTTAAGGCGGCCGCCTCGGTCAGTGAGAAAGTATCAATCGCCGTCAGGCCACACGGCGTTTTCTGGAACTACTTTATTCCGTCTAAACTTATACTCCCTTTCGACCTTCACCTATAACCAACCTTTGTCATGGCACTAAGTAAGAGGGGAAAAAAACTACGAAACTTCATATCTTAAGGTAAATAACTCGCTACTAGTTCTCAAGTACCTTACATTTTGTTGTTGTGAGCCTATCAAAAAATTACTATATTTTTTATATGAAGGTAAAGTTCTTTTTCATCAAGTCTAGTCTCATAGCTCCACAAATATGCTTAAAGTTGAAAATGAATTACACTTTTTTTTAGCTTAATAAAACTCAAACTAGAGCAGGCGCGGATCCAGATCATTTTCATAGGGGGGTCATAATTATAAATAACATAGTTACTTACAATGTTAGATATTTGTTTAAAGCCATTTAATAGTTTCTCATTCATATTTGATCTTATGTATGTTTTAAACCGTGGTCATCCTCCCCAAATTTTTTAAATCAGATAGTTTTTATAAACTATTTGTAGTGGCCCTCCTCCAACAGTTTTTTGAAAAAATTGTTCACTCTAGAAGCTATTAGAAGTCTTCGCCTAGTATTTTAATTAGATTATTTTATAAGCCATTTAAAGTGTTCCTTACCTAGACATTTTTGAAATTAGGATGACCCTCAAAGCAATTTAGAGTGACCCTCACCTTAATTTTTTTACAAAGATAATCTTTGAAGTGGTCTTCCACCGGAAAATTTTTTAAAATTGAATTATTTCAGAAACTAGACTATTTGGGGTGGTCCTCACCTGAGAATTTTTCAAAATTAAATGCATCTAGGAGCTATTTGGATTTGTCCTTCCCTAAACATTTTTGAAATTTGGATGATCTGAGAAGCTTTAAATCTTTCCTCCTCTGACATTTTCTGCCAGTTAGATGATGCCTTTAGTCTAGAAGTAATTTGATGCGGTCTTCTCAGGCAAATTTTTGACAATAGAATGCATCTAGAACTCATTTGGAGTTTGATTTAAGGCCATATTTCAGCTTCATATTCGATAATATCAGAGGATTAGAAATATTTTTTTTGGGGGGGGGGGTATTCCAGGAAGG
>CABFWB010006305.1:0-12029 GCA_902151455.1 Timema bartmani
TTGGAATTAGGAGATATACTTACGCAATTAATTTTAAATACATGAGTTGGAATTAGGAGATATACTTACGCAATTAATTTAAAATATAGCCTATTAGGGTAATGCAAGAGAGTAGAGAAGCTTTGTTAGATAATAGTAAGAAGCTGTTGAAAGAAATGCAGTAATGTTGCTAGAGGCAAGGTACGATATATATTCAGACGTGAACGCTTAAAAAGACCAAGTATATGATCACACAGAGAACACAGATTGGGGACGATGATTTATAAATTACTGAGAACAACATATCATATGACAGGGTTAATCAGTTTAAATATTTATAAAAAAACTTTAAATAGCAATACCGATATTATATTAGAAATCAGGAAAATAATACAGTAGGGAAATGCATGCTTGTACTCGATCAGTAAGTTAACAGCTCTCCTGTTTTCAAGGAATGTAACACTCAGAATGTACGAAATAATAATTTTACCAGTTGTTTTCTATGGATGTGAAATGTGGTCTTTTAACTTAAGTGAAGAAAACAAATTTATAGTGATCGAAAACAAGGTGCTTAAGGAGATAGGTACAAAAAGGAGTGAGACTACTGGGGAGTAGAGGAAACTACATTATGATGAGTTACATACCCAGTTATCATCACAAGACCTTATTAGGATATTCAAATCTCGTAGATTGCGGTGGGCAAAACATGCAACACTAATGGGACATTCGGGAAGACCCATACAAAGATGGGAAAATAACATTAAAATGGTCCTGAAAGAGACAGGATTTAATGAGGTGGACTGGATAGAACTAGCTCAAGATAGAAATAAGTAGCGTAATTTTTGAAGTGGGGCAATGAACTTTCGAGTTCCTAATGCCACAGATTAATTAAATAAGTAAGCTACATATTCTATAAGTACGAACTTACACCTTATTTCTAGATTTTACTAAACCAATTTGAACTTAATCTTTATTTATAAATTGTGAGCAACATTATGTCCAAACCTCTATACAAAGTTTGGGCTATCTACAGCCTTTTATGACCAATATAAATGTTTACATGTCATCAAACACAACAATTCTCGAAATATGCCACTCACTCGATTCCTAGACTGATGTACAAAAGGTTGGGTTTTTTCCTTCCTGAATGTTTTCTTCTTTCTTTAAATTATAACTTTCGGACAAGATTTTTTGATAACCTTTGCTTGGGTAAACCAATTTAGTTCAAATCAATTAACAATTTATATATTTTTTCCTTAAAAAATGTTTGGTCAGCATTGCTATTTCAATTCTTTTTCCATTTAGAGCTGACACTTCTAGTACGTAGGTATGTAAAAATAAATAACTTTCTAATTTATTACTGAAAATAATTAAGAGCCAATCATAATAGTTTGTAATTTTTTTTACTTCCTAACTTTTAATACCTTCTGACCCATACTGGTGAGCTCGGGGACAAAGTGTCTGGCTCATCTAATCTGGTTTTACGATAATATGTAGAATGAGGCCATTTCGACTGGTTGCACTTAGCGTAACTACTACCACCCGAGAGGTTTCCCACTCTATCTTAACGCAAATTCGGGTACACTGACTATAATTCTACCTCCCTAATCCCTGACCTATAAGAGTAGTTAAATGTGTATAGACCAGATGGGTAGTAAGACATGTTTTATCAAAAATTCTTTTGGTCCATTAATAAAATAACCCAAACTTTTTTGTGTGTATTTAAAATGTATGGTTCCACAAGTTTGATCTACATCCATCAATTAGTTCAAATTTCAAATGTTTTTAATAACACTAAGATATTTACTACAATACTATCCGTAATCTGTTCTATTATATGGTATGGTAGCTTTTAAATCATACACATTCTTCCTAAATGTTTATTTTACTAAATTTATCTTAATAATAAAAAATAAAACCAATGTGAGTTATTATAAACCATTTATAATGTTCAAACAACAAGTTAGAGTGGTTGTATTTCTTCCTTCTCTTGAGCAAATATTTTTTTGTCAAGTTGGCACAAAGTTGTTTTTATTCCGTAATGCATTTATTTTTTTTTGTATCTAGTAAAGTATAGCGTCCATATCGACTTGAGGGTTAGTAAGCATCTGATATCCCGGAGATATAGCGGTGGGCGCTCTAGGGGAGATGTGAAAAATGGCTCTATACTTGATCCAACACATTCCTGGGCTGAGTTGAGATAAAAAAAACAAAAAACAACCGAGACCTACATTGTATCTTCCTTTAGTTCACAGACACAATATCTCTTTTACTATATATCTACTTCCTTCTTATCTGTTTTTAGTTTTACTTTTTCCTTGATTCTCTTCGAATATTTCTTTAGACTGCCATGCTCTATTTCCACTCTATATATTTTGTTACGCTGCTTTATTTTTATTAATTTTGTTTCTTTTCCTAAATATTTTATTGTATTCATAAATTTGCTCCATACTTCAAATCTATATGGTTTCTTATTTTATAAAACAAATAAGTGGTTGTATCTACGTTGATATTTGAAAACAATATTCGTAGTTTATTTTAAACTCAAAGGAATATTTTTTTCACATGAATAGGTTTTCTCCTAGATGTTGTAATAAAAAACAATATATTTGTTTGAAAAGTGTAGTAAAGTATAATATTATATATCAAGGTGATCACATCATATTATACAACTAAATATCCTAGCAGATAGGTTGGTTCTTTAATTACCAATGTGCCTATTTATTTTTTAACATACCTACTTAAAGCTTTTTTTAATTTGCCTATTTTATATTAAACAAACAGAAGCACACAACATTGCCCGAAGGTTTGCGTGGCTAGCCCGAAACTCAATTTTATTTGATTCAAAAATACAATAAAAATATATCTTCATTTTATTTCTTTAGACCAAGATTTAAATTAATAAAAAAATTAAATCAAAAATTAAAAATTCTTGCTTCAAGGTGCACATATTTGTGCACAGGTAATACTAATATTTAAATTTCAGATTTTTGTGCGTGATACAAATCACACAACGCTAATGACAGAAAAACAGATGCACAATCTCCTCATCTTTATAATATAAAAAATATGTAAACATATATTTTTAATTTGTACTTATTTTAACGTTTATTAAATTTAAAATATTGTTGAAAAATAACATCTGGAGGGGGAAGTGAACTCAAGGATTTATATTTTAAGGTGTCAAATATATACTGCTCATGTATCCAGGATTCTATTGCTAGATATATTCATCACTCATAATTTAAGGCAGAGTCTGTGATGTACGTGAGAAATTGTGGTCTACTTTGATTTTTATCTTCTTTATCTAGCTCTGATTTAATTTATTTCGAAAGCCCTGACTCACTCACCAACTATCATTGTAGTTCCCGAACCCCTGGACCTGCAATCTTGAAATTTCGGGTCGTGAGTATCCGACAATAAGGGGGGTTTTGCCAAACTATATCATCGAGGGAGTGAAACGGGGGGTTTAATATTGTAATTCTAAAAATTTGGATAGGTGAGCTGTAAAGCTGACATTTGGCATGAAGGTAGACTGACTGACCAACATAATCAAAAAAATCTATAAACGAAAAATGGGAAATATCAAAATGGGGCTACAAGAAATGGGTGAGAAGGGCTATAGCTATAACTCTTTTTTTATAAGAGGTATACAATTAAAATTTGGCAGAGAGGTTGATAGGTTAAATAATTCATCGTAATGTATAAATTATATTCTATAAATATTGACACTGACATTGTAAATATGTAAGATGATTTCTATGAAGTAAGGTGGATGCAGCTCTTAAGAAAGGGAAGGAGACCCAATAGCGGCCCAAATATTCATGGTTGGCAAAGATATGAATTATTTTGATCTATGTCGGCGGTGAAAATAAGATCTCCACCCCTCCGCACCCCTTCCCAACCAACAGGGATGGTTACACCAAGTGGACAGGTCATTTCTCCAGGGGCCAAGGACACGCTATGATTGGTGTAGAATTTATAATGAGGGGTAGAAGGCTGTTAGAATGTTCCTCTGGAATATCTTCATCGTGTTTGAAGCGAAGAAGCTCTGCCCAGGCTTTGAGTGTCGTTTGAAGGACGCAGTTGCCCTGAGCAATAGGCGACCCGGATCACCAGATCAGAATAACTTGAAATAAATATTCTTAAACAAGTGAATTATTGATATATTATTCCTTAAGAAGCATCGCAAGTTAATATGCTAGTTTGTGAATACAAAATAATCTACTACATTTAAGGTTTGAAAGGTAGATGTTTGAACATAACAAGCTAGAGATAAAACTTCAAATAGCCAAATAAATATAGAAATTTCTTGAAAATTAGGAAGGGGGAAGATCAAAAAAGTGTTAAAAAATAAAGAAAACAAGATACTGTTAGAAACTAATAAGTAAGAGGTCAAGAACATGGAAACCATGTTGGGAAAACTGTTCCCAAACGAAATACAGTAAAATATTACTGGTATTTATTTATTTATTTATTTACTTATTAAGATAGGTCTATGATCTGACTTCTTACAATTTAATTCAGATTTAGTTAATTCCCTATTCTAAATTTATTCCTATTTAATTTATAGTTTGAATTTCTTTTTTTAATTATAATCTGGTTAGATTACTGGTATGTAAACATTACTTTTATTTAATGTAATAGTTAAGCCTAACTAATTTGATTACGTGTTCATAATCTGTTTGTTATAGTAGCTTCTGGCCACTCTAAATACCAATATTTAGGAGTATTAATTAGCTATATGGTTACAAAAAGCAAAGGGAACAGTGCACACCAAGGGTGGATTTCTTTCTGTGTTAAACTATAAGAAATGTTATATTTTCTAGCGAAGAAAAATTACGATTATAGCAAAACAAATTTTGTAAAAAAAATATAAATCTTTAAAATAATGCTTGTTTTTCAAATTGATAATGCTAGGCCTAGTTCATAACACTTGAAATTAGGCATTAAAAGCCAAAACTCCAGTCACACTAGTTCATTAGTTTTATTCATAGAATTCAATGAAAGCCAAATATTCTTCATAATTGCTAATACATTTGGTTATTATTGCAAATGCTAAATATTTCAATGTCATGACAATACATCTAAAGCTGAAAGGAGTAAAATATTGTATGACTTCAATAGAATGGCGAATAAAAGGGAATAAGAATAATTCTTGTGTGGACTAATAGCACCTAGGTGACCAATAAAAGACGAATATGAAAGTATTAAAGCTCATTCTGCAGCATACTCATACAAAATTAGTCTCGCAGTTAAAGGAAGTGCCAGTTTGTCATAAAGCCTTCATATATATCCACAGAGTTAGAAAGTACCAAATATCAAGAATTCACCACAGTTCTCGTACATCGAGTAAATCACCCAACAATAAACGAGACAATCATTGTAAATGACAACAGAAGACCTCTCAAGAAATGATTAAACTTATTAAGTATCATATTAACTCATTTCAGGCTCGTGGATCACACTATTCCCTTCGAGACAACCCAGACTTGAGATTTTTGCCTAAGGATCTATTTGTTGCTACCATGCACAAGCTTTTTCTTGAAACGCTATGTTTAAATATTCCATACAATACTTACTGGAATGTTTTTAATTCATTCAATATAGGTTTTGAATAAATCAGGTAAGACACATGTTCGTTTTGTGATTCAATGGAACAAAAAATATAATTTTCTGAGGGAGAAAAAAGGATAAAACTTCTTAAAGAAAATAAGTTACAACTTTTAAAAAAAGCAGAGGTTTTTATATATGAAAAAAGAAAGTTCAAGCAAAAAGCCAATCAAGGTGAAGTATTATGCAAATAATTCTATTTTATTCAAACTTACTACTCCCATACACTTACAGTAGTTTTATGTTATACGCTAGACGACTGTGGTATAGTGTGTTTAGCATTCACAATTTGGAGGATGATATTGTTGTCATTTACAGATATTATGAACTTGAGAGTAAAAAGGGACCTAATGAAGTGACAACCATGATTCTTGATAATTTATCATTTGAAGTGGGACCAGATGAGTTTGTGTTGTAAAGTTATGGTAGCCCACGCCAAAATAAAAACAAAACTATTGTCCAATTTATCTATTGAGTAGTCCATGTGCTTAAAATGTTCAAAAAAGTTACATACTTGCTTCTAATCAGAGGACACAGCTATCAACCTAACAATCAGGATCTTTGTTTGTTTGAAATTACAAAGATAAATATCGCCTGTGCAGAACTAACTGAAGCCTGGCATAAATTCATAACCTCGGCACGTTAAAATCCAACATTTTTCACCCTGAGAAAAATGAGCTTTTCTGATAATAAAAGTAATAGGACAGGTATTGAATTCCGTTTCTTGAAAACATAACAAAAATCCATTAAAGCTCAAGGTAGTCAGGATGATTCAAATTAACGAAAACATTTTTTTTTAAGAAAAACAATTCCCTATTATGGTCCATGGATTGCGAGTCTCATTAGAAATAAGAGGCCTGTCCCAAGAAAACTGAACCTCCCTCAAATTTACTCGGAAAAATATAGGAATAGCACCAGCTGAACAAAAGGATTTTAGGAGTTTTTTGACGTTCTTAGGCTCATCAGGGAATCGAGTGTTCTACAGTGACATTATTGTTGACGAGACAAATGCACTTGACAGTGAAGTAAGGAAAAACTCATTGAAATAGATAGTGACAACAGCTTTGGCTGTGACATTGATGGAATCCACATGTTTGTATAATATTCCGTGGCTATCTATAAGATTGAAATAAAATAAGCTTTAAAAAAACAGAAGTCCACACTTTTTCTGCAAACCAATAGAATTATATTAATATATGCAAATGAAAACAATATTTTCAGGGAACATAATTATGTTAACAAAATTCCATAGATTTGATGCACTCAAATTGCGCTGCACAGCTTTTCTCGATTTCTGAAAAAAATATAGATTTCAACTTGTGCGGTTTTTGCACTCAGCCCCTCAGTTGATGTAGGCAATGAACATTGTATCATGGTTGTAAAACACATATTCCTGGTATAGCACTGCCATTGGGCTTGAGAGGGTTGCGTTGGGATGCAACTATTTTTAAATCAATATTATATTTAGCAGAATAAATGTTTTGTTGTTCAAGACTTTTCATTTCATATACAAGGTGGGGCGGAAACAATTATACGATCTATGCTGAGGAAAGTGATGGACAACGTGCTGAGGTTTGTCTGACGTCCGATGGAGCTTACCTGAGTGACATTATCTTCAAAAAGTGAAAAATGTAGTGTTATTTGCTTTTATTTAGATAATGTATATATACTTTTCAATTTAAGTGTTAATTTTCAAGTTACTAAGCATCTGTTTTGGCCCCATCTTGTGTTTTAGTCGTTTTCATTTGTAAAGTGCGTGTTTGATTTAGACGCATATATTCATCAAGAATTTTTGATTTACAGTACTACTATTTGTTTATGAACAGATGTATTCTTGGTTGAAAATGTGCTATAGGAAGCTGTTTAATTAAAAAAGGCGTTACTCTGATAAACTACTCGTATTTTATGTTTTGTGTAATTTGTGGTGGTTTGTCAATTTTAAGCAGCATACATAAAATTTAATTTCTATACTAAATATTTTTCTTAAAAATAAATCATGAATACAAGTGTACACTCTTGTTTTTAACATGAACTAAATTTTATAATTATACAATACAATGTTTACAATATTTTATTTAAAATTGATATTGATAAATTGTTTAATAACAGGCCTTTAAAAAATTTTTGTTGACAATACAAAGTTCCATCTATGTCTAAAATAATTTTTGACCAACAAAATGAAATCAAGGAACGAGTCAACAGATCTAGTAAGATTCCCTTTATTTTATTCGTAGCAGCTTAGATAACAGATTGTTAACACTTGCCCAAATCATGAAAGAAGTTCTGTGTTTGACTTGCATATATATTTTTTGCTAGATTAATACGATCCATTAGCAATCCCCCCTCGCATGATTAATGGGTCTTTTAGTGTAGAAGGAAACCTATTATTAGAAACATCAGACTTAGTTACAGTTGTTACTTAAGTAGAATTAACTGCCTGTGTACGACAGCAGGTCATGCATTAGTCATGGATATGATCACGTGGGGTTGGTGATGATTCATAAACCAGTTTAGCTTCATATTAAGAACATCCTTAATGGTTGCACTAGAAATTACTACATGGTAAAAAAAGAAATCCTTTTAATCTTATTCTGATAGAGTGACTTCTACAATGATGAGCATTATCATCGACAAATAAAATATGTCTAATTTATTTATATACCTACAAAGTAACTTTGATTTTTGACTAATTTCATTGAAACACTTTTGAAATTATTTCTATAGAATACACTTTGTTTTGTAACTTAAAGTAATGGATCATATCTAACTTCCTACCTATCTTCTGCACATAAAATTATATATGTAAATATATATACATATTTATAACGTTATTTATATTTTTGACAACATTCAATGAAAGTCTTGTAAATTTATTTCTATAAAATATATTATGTTTTGTCATTTAAAGCCAAGGAAGTTATATATCTATCTATCTATCCATCTATCTTATATATTATTTATAGTATATACTATATTAACTGTATACTGTTAACTATGCAGTGGAATATGTTTAAAAATTTGGTTCTGTAATTAATGTAGAAAGCACTTGAAAATATAGTATTTTTTATGTAAGGGAAATGTTCCCATTGATATATCAGCTATGATCTATTAAAAAAAGTTTGACCAAGTGTATAATACGTTAAAATATATCAAAGCAAGCCTTCTGTAAGATAACAGTAAAAATAATCATAGAGCTGAGTTTATCAGAACTTGAAGTAGATGGGAAGTAAACAGCAATGAAGATAAACCCTTAAATCTTCTTTAAAATTCATTAGGAGAAATATTACTGAATACATTAGCTCTTATAATTTAATTAGTAATTCTTAAATAATAATAACATATACATTATACAACAATGTTTGTTGAATTCTGCTGTGACTTTATCGACTCTTAAAGATTTTAAAATATTCATCTTTTATTGGTTTAAATTATGTGATTGAACGTGGAAAACAGACAGGCTGAATAAAACATAATGTGAGTATAGAGCTATAACAAAACATTTTGGCCTAATTATAATAAGATAAATAAAACGATGTAATAGGTCTATACATTTTTACTAGAAAAAAAAAGAGAATTGAAGTTGATAAAAAAAACGCATGATTAAAATAATGGACTGTTATTGAAACATATAATTGGCTCCAACAATTACCTGCTATATTTAGATTTTACACTACACCAAGCATTTTTTCTAATTGATTGTGACCTTTTGAGCGCCTTTTTTTTGGAACCAATATTCAGTATTTTATGACTTTCTGGGGTGGTCTTTTTAAATACTTGCAAATATATCCATTTTTTTACCGCACCAAAAAGTATTTTTTTATACGTTTTGGAAGTTTAAATCCCCTAATTTCTGCCTGCCACACAATCCACAGACCCTTAATTTAAAATTTAAAATTTTTAGACTCATTTTGTTATTTGGGATTGTCCCTCTACATGTAAGTAAATATTTCAAGTTTCTACCAAACGGGAAGTGTTCTGCTGTATTAGTTTTCGAATTTTTTTGGAAGGACGTCCTCCTTTTGATTTTCCAGTCTTTAACTTTGAATTTTACTTTGTTTTTATAGTGTTTTAGATGTAAGATTATATCGTCTTGTTTATTATTTTATTCCCTTCTTATTTTATAAACGTTTTAGTTTTTCTTCTAAGACAACGACATGTTTCGGTAATTTTTCACCATCTTCAAGTTTTATTTGTATTAAATATGATTGATTTTAATTCATACTATTGTAAAGAAAGAGAAATTTTACGTTTTTTTATGGAATAATTTTTAGTCTTGTTTATTAGAATAAAAATTATTCCATATAAAATCGTAAAGTTTCACAAATTTTCCAATAGTATGAATTAAAATCAATCATCTTTAATACAAATAAGACTTGAAGATGGTGAAAAATCACTGAAACATGTCGTGGTCTTAGAAGAAAAACTAAAACTAAGGAGAAGGGAATAAAATAATAAACAGGACGATATAACCCTACTATCAATTACTGTTACTCCTTACCAAATAGACATGAACATTATTAGAAGAACAAAGGTATGAAAATCTGAAGACAAAAAAGTTGTGAATGTTATATTTTATTGATTAATTATTTTATTTAACATACATTTTCTAAACGGACTAATTATATTAGTACCCTACTTATAGAAAAACTTAAATCTATAGTAGACCCAACATTCAGTTCCCGGTTGTTAATTAATCACTGAGAAAGGGGAAACCACATTTAACTAATGGTAAAATATTCAGGCATGCCAAGATTTGAACCCAGGACCCTTGGATTAGTAATCAGAAGTGCTATAGAATATGCTAAGATGTAACAATAATAATAATAATATTTAGCACCGCGTCTTACTACCCGTTCGGTTATACGCTTAAGTACTAATTACGCTAATGGATTAGGAATTAGAGGGGTTGAATTTAGAGGAAGTGAACCCGCATTTGCGTGGAATGAGAGTGGAAAACCATTTAGGAAAAACAACCCCCAGTTCACCCGACCGAGATTCGAACCTCGATCTCCCCGTCCTCGGCGGTTGAGCTCAACACGACCAGCGCGTTAGCCAACTACGCCACCGAGGCGGGTAAGATGTAACAGTTATTGCTATCAAACACATGTAATCGTATGGCAGATACAATATACCAATATGCAATACAATATAATGTGTAATCTCCTGATATGAGCACTTGTATGAAGGCACTAGTCTTTTCTTGATTGTTTGGCTGGTGATGGGGAGCCCGGTTTTTTTATTCCCAGTCAACTATAAAGAGGTAGTCTTTTATAAATAGTTCACTACGATCCTTCACCGCCAAATCTGTTACATATACATTGAAATTATACCTTCCCCAATAGTTTACATATGTGAATATCTCTTACTGTAATAAGATGTGGAACAATATTTAAATGACTTATATATTAGTTTTATCCGTTTGGATTATATTCATGTGTATTAATTACGCTAAAGTTTTAGAGTAGAGATGGAGAAGGTTTAATTTAGGGGAAGTACCCGCGTTTTCGCGGAGGAGGAGTGGAGAATCATTTAGGAAAGAAAACAATTTCAATACAACTCATCAAAATGTAAACACCCATCTTCCTTTCTTCGTCTTAGACCATTCTACCACCGAATAGGGTAGATGGGTTATAGCAGTGGTATTCACTACGTGGCCCACGGGCCGCATGCAGCCCTTAGTCCGATTTAATGCTGGCCTCATGTACCGGAATTAAAGAAATACGCACACGAGTTGGTAATTATTTAAGGTAAAAATAAACCAAAATGCATTTATAAAATTAATATAAATTCCTTAAAAAAGATAATGGGACCGCCAGGTTTTTTCAAACGTAGGTTGATCTAGCCAAACTTTGCTTCCTAGCTGCCTGAGTAAGGTGGTAATAACTGAGCCCCTGAGAATACAAGTAGTGTAAGTCACTTTTTTCATATTTGAGTTAACAATGTAAGCATGTGAAGAATTATTCATTCTGTCAACTGGTAAAGGGGTGCAGGTCATACTTTATATGTCTGCCGCTAAATTACACTAAATATTTGAGCTTGTTAACACACCAACACGTTTGTTGACAGAACAAGTGGTGTAAGTCGTGATGTGCTTTTGAATTTAGATGGTCTGGTTCAAATTTCTAAGTTATAATGACCACACTTAGTGATTTTACGATCGAAAATGAATTAATCAATTCATCATCTGGCTCCGAGTATGATCCAGAAAGTAGGCCTAAATAAAAATATATTATTAGGCATTTTTTATTTTAGGCGGGAATATTGAACAATAAAAAATTCCAATTAAGTAGATAAGGCCAATTATTTCACGCGAAAAAGTTAAGTTTTTACGTTGCTTAAATCTTTAGTAAGGCTTAAATAAAATAAACTATTAGGCATTGCTTATTACTAATGCTACTTACATTGTTTCATTATAACTGTTTGCTAACTGTAATTTT